>VBRH01000153.1:89702-102563 GCA_014578085.1 Cardamine resedifolia
CGTTGACTTTCCCGCCGAATCTTGCCACAACTTCAGCGTTCGCGTCGGCGTTGAAGTTGAGATTGTCGAGGACGTGTGGGAGATCCGTCACCGTGACGTTAGCAGAGAGAGTGATCGCCGCAGCGATTCCGACAATCCCGGTTCCAGATCCGAGCTCGAGTATGTTCAATGGCGGTGATTTAAGCGACGAGAGTGTAGCGGTGAGTGGGCTGTTGCTAGGGTCACGGCGGTAGTTATCCAGCAACGTGACGAAAGTAGAAGCGGCAGGCCATAGCTGGAAGGAGAGACCTTGTGACGTCAGCTGACGGATTACGACCGTTGACTCGATGGAGCGGATGTCGTACTGCTGGAGCTCCGGTGTACCGTCAAGCAGAGGAGAGACAATCTCACCGTTGATACCATTATCGCCTATGAGGAGCATAGTGGCTTCTTCGGCGTCGTTTTCTTCAGCGTCGTCTCGGAGAGGAAGAGATATCATTCTCCCACTTTGCGGCGCCGATGTTGTCGCTCGCTTGTAATTATATAACTTTCCATTTTCGTTAATTTTAGGGCACTTTCCATATTTGTTGTTTAGGGCGCCTCAGGTAAATTTACACGTGGATGGTTTTTATTCGTTGACAACGCCTGAGTCCACGAATCCAAGACCGCAAAGCCTCTGGCCTAGACAGAGGTACTCAAATACACACTAGAGTTCTGAGATTATTGTCGCTGGATTGTTTTCAAGTCTTGAAGAACAACATGTGCTGCGTTTCTTCCCGGTGCGCCCATAACTCCGCCTCCAGGATGAGCTCCGCTTCCGCACAAGTATAGACCTTTTAAAGGGCTTCTGTAACTCGACCTGAGAGTACCATGCCACAAAATATCTTTAAAAGATTCAATCAAAATTATGAATTGCAAAGACTGTTTAAAAGTTATGAGACTCGCGTACCATCCTTTAACCGGTCGCATTAAGAAGAGAGAGTCTAATCCCATAGCACCGTGAAAGATGTTTCCGCCTGCAGAATAGGGATGTGTCAATATGGTTTGGCCATATCCCATTTCGTAGGATCTTTTCTACAAAATATACCTGTTAGACCAATTTCCCGTTCGAGGTCGGGAGGAGTCAGCATATCGTAGCTAATGATGGATGAGCTAAACCCAGGTGTATATTCATCAATCAATTTGAAACATCTCTGTGCAAATGCTTCCTGATTTAACACAATCAAAAAGTAAATGCGGATGGAATTGGTAATGTTTTGTAAGATTAAGGAATGAATATTTGAGGAGTAACAGTCATGACATTAGATAAGAGTGTGTAAGCTAACTCACTCGGTATGTAGGATCTTCCCAGCTTCCATCTGATGGTTTATAAGGAGTGTATTGGATGAACAAGTTGATCACATGTTTCCCTACATACAAAATCAGAGTCAGAGCTAAAATGCATTCTAATCCTAAACACAAGTAAAAGGGTTTATAATTAAAGCAAGTCTTTCTGGTGTACCTGGAGGAGAAATGGTATTATCCAATGTGGATGGAATAGTCATTTCGATCACTGGTCTTCTTGATGGTAAGCCGTTTTCAGAATCATGACATGCTAAGTGAACCTCGTCCATGCTGACAGAGCCAGAGAGAGAGATGGAACAGAGCCATTGACGTTTTTATTTGTTCTTGGAGAAACAAAATATCAAGATTAAATTAGCATGAAGCATACCTTTCTGCACCAATGTGTATAGTGCCAAAATGCTCTGGACCTGGACTCGAATGATTTGGGTTGCAGCACTGGAACTGCGGTAACTTGTCAACAGCCAAGTTTATTTTGGTAGTTGCCTATTCACAGCAATTAAACAACCAATCACCAAATACTTAGCTGGATGGAGTAATACAAAAGAAAAACTAGTTGGTTTCTGTAGAGATTTATCTCCCCTTCATCGAGAGAATAAGGGACTTAAATGACATGAAATGCTTACTGAGCTGTAATCTGAGTTCTTGATAGCACCAACAAAATTTTCAGGTAGAACATTGGTCGGAACCAGCTCCTGTTATCCGAAACAGAAGAACTCAATGTAGACTGACATATAATGGGAGTTTTGCAAGTAGATAAAATATGAAATAAAAAGATTTACCACAAAAGTTCTGTAAGGGGTTGCATTGGACAATATAACTGATGACTCCACCCGTGTACCGTCAGCAAGTAAAACCTTATACCAGATAATGTCAGATTAGTTTGATTGATTGATTCAACTTTTCACTTCATGAGAAATCATTGAAGATAAACTAACCCCTTTCACGATGCTAGAATCCTCAGTCAATACTTCAGAAACCTGGAAAGCAAATTTGAGTGTACTAAGAGGCTCTGCTTACCAGTTGGAGAGATGTTAACTAGCACTCCATTGTTATGCATAACGAAGGAACAAGGGATGCCCTCAAAATGATCTGGAAAACAAATACCTCTGCATTTGTGAAAATCTGAGCCCCAGCTTCCTTTGCAGCATTGGCTATAGCCATGGAGACACAGCCCATCCCACCTTCAACGTAGCTACAAAATATTTGTTATCAGCTACTCAGCATATCTATTATTGCTTACACAACCAGACTTATGTAAAACATATACCATTACTTCTACATTGCCAATTCATCTAGAGAAAAAGACAATTCAATGTTTCAAATACTTACGACCAAATGCCATGCTCTCCGTCTGTTTCTCCCATCACATGATGTAGCAAGACATATCCACTTCCAGGAGTATGGACACTGGCCTGTGAATCAATGTTCAGAGCACTACATTAACTCCCCAATATAGTATGATTAGCTCACTGAACGTGCAGAAGCATCTCTCACCTTTTGCATTCCGTTAGATTATTAATACATAAACTCGATTTCAAGAAATTTGAACCTCAAAGCTTAAGATATTATTAGGAAGGTCAATTACCGTAGATCCAATCACGGCATCTGTTGCCAGACTCGCCTTCAGGACATCAGACTGCAAGCATGAGGCCAACACCAAAACGTGTGTCAATACAACATTAGAATACGTGTTAACGCTAATTGTAAGGCCAACATGGGCTAAGATGAGAAAACTACCTCAAACCAGTTGTTCAAAACTTTTGAAGCTGGGGCCAATAAAAGATCCATGAAGTCCCTTCACAAGAAACAAATATTACCCCATTTAAAAGCATTCTAATTAAAAAGCAGACTTTGATCAATGGAAATCAATAAATCGCAGTACTTTATTAAGCATCTAAACTAAGCATTATAAGATAACACACAAAATCAGCTTAATCTTCAAAATAGGAGAGCATACACCATATCTTGCTGCCCCAACGAAACAGCTTGCCGGAGACAACGAGCCCAGAAAGCAGATTTGTTCATTTTGTTGCTCAATTTATCACTAAAAGAAGAGACACCTTGCAGAGATTCTGGGGGAGCTGCATCCAAAAGAGGATCCATGAATCCACAGAACCTCTCTAGCTGCTTCTCGTATCTGCAAAGCAAACAAAAACAAATTTTAGTTGAATTGAATATCACATTCCCAAATTAGCAAGTATTTGAAAGAAAATCACCTAGGATAGGCCTGCGCATCATTTCTGGAAAACTTTGAAATCTCAGAATGATTAAGTTGTTGATCAGGTCCTAGTAGAAGATAACGTCCATCCAAACAAGGTGTAAACGACGAAGGACTTCTCTTCAGAAGCTTCATTCCGTGTCTTCCTAACTCTAAGTCTCTTTTAATCAAAAAAATTCAAATGATTCAAATGTTAAACAATTCGCATTCACAACAAAATCATAAGAAGTTAATCAAAAACCTAATGATACAAGGACGAAGTAGACTCTGGAGGTAACTGCAGCGTGAAAATTTGAAACCAGGAACAATTTCCTCCGTTACGGCCGCTCCACCGATGACATGGCGGCGTTCGAGAACAGCGACGGAGAGACCTCCGCGTGCCAGGTACGCCGCGGCAGTTAAGCCGTTGTGACCACCACCGATCACCACCGCGTCCCATTTCTTTTTCGTCAGTTGACCAAACGTGTCGCCGGTCGTGCTGAAGCTCCGGCGCCACATTGTACTCTTCTTCACTCGTCACGTTTCAACTCAAAAGTCACACTCACTCACTCGTACCACTTGTTTGATCTCTGTTTCTTTCTGAGTTTCACTTTTGCCACAATGGTTTTTATAATTTACAAACTAGTTCAAACATTTGTACGAAATACAAAACAGCCTTGATATGCTTAACAATTTACAGAACAGGCCAAACATTTTAAAATATTGCAATATATGCCGCCACAACAGTTTTGATAACTTATACTCTTATAGTATAATCCAAAATATTTTGACGCCTTTACAAAATAGTCTCACTATATTGGGCTGTATAGCTCAAGCCTCTTTTTAGATTAAAGATTTTGTCAGTTGTTTGAAAAAGGTTTATAGTTTGAGTTAAATACAATGTTCAAGGCCCAAATATTGGCCCAATGAATTTAGGAGTTTTTAATTGGTCAGGGTTTTTGAGATACCAATGAGGTTTCTCTTCTCGCGGTCGCCGTGTCCCTCTTCCAAGACCTAACCGCCGTTTAAAACAACCTTCACCACCCTACTGGTCTGGGAAAATCAATTTTGAGGAAGCAACGATTTGAGGTTGCTTAATCTATGGCGACTGTAAAGGATTCGGGCATGGAAGCCCTTAAGAAGCTTAAGTCAACTGAAGCTCCAGTTTTTCTTGCGCCAAGCTCAATTTCTGAGGTGGCTCGCGCTGCATCTCAGTACCTCTTCACGAAGTTGAAGCCGCACAATCCAAAATCTCCTTTTGACGAGCTATTGGTTGATGGGTTTGATGCGGAGCAGATTTGGCAGCAAATTGATATGCAGTCTCAACCTCTGTTGTCTAGCTTGCGGCAGGAAATCAAGCGGTTTGCTAAAAACCCTGAAGAGATTTGTAATCTTGGGAATTTGGCCCTCAAGATTTCTAATGAGGTTGATGTCGATGAGATGGATATGGATGCTTTTGACTCTGATGATGATGAGGATAATGAGCTAGAAGCTAATGAAAGCGAAGGAGACGAGGAAGGTGAAGAGGAAGAAGAGGATGAAGAGGAGGAGGAAAATGATGGAGACAATGAAGGAATAGAGGATAAGTTCTTCAAGATAAAAGAATTGGAGGAATTTTTAGAAGAGGGTGAAGCAGAAGAGTATGGGACAGATTCCAAAAACAATAAGGGAGTGACAAAGAGAAAAAAAATTAATTTGAGCGATGATGAAGACGACGATGAAGATAATGGAGAGGATGATGATGATGAAGAAGAAGATGACGAGGTAAGCCATATACTCGTGTTCACTTATACAAAGTGGTGTGCCTGATTAAAATTATCTCAGTTGAATGATATTTTGTTGTTCCTTGTCCTCTAGTTTGATGCTTTTACTGGTGCTGACAATGAAGAGGCAGATAAATTGGGAAAGGCAAGGTATGTTTTTTTTTACTCTCAATTTATACTCTGATGGAACTAATCAGAGAATTAGAAAACGAGACTAGACATGAAGACTTCGCTCTAAGTTTTTTTTTTCCCTTATCAATGATAATTAGGTATCAAGATTTCTTTGGCGGTAAAAAGGAGCATAAAATGAAGTTGAAAGATATAACTGAAGATGAGGAAACTGAAAGAGGAAACCAAGTACTATAATTTTTTTGCTTATTCTTAGCATTGTGATATGTGTTGACTTGATTTGTGTTTTATGAAATTGTATGTGAGATCTAACTAATTTGTCTTTCTTTAGGGCAATGAAAAACTCTCTACCCATGAGAAAGAACGATTAAAGCTTCAGTCCAAGATTGAACAGATGGAGAAAGTAAACTTAGATCCAAAACACTGGACTATGCAGGGAGAGGTAGCTAGCCATGTTCTTCCACACGATTAAACTGTAATAGTGGAATCTTGTTTTCTGTAGCTAAATTTATGTATGATTTGTCTTGTTGAAAGATATCTGCTGCACAAAGGCCAAAGAACAGTGCTCTAGAAGTTGATTTAGATTTTGAGCACAATGTCAGGCCTGCTCCTGTCATAACAGAAGAGGTCACAGCTTCACTTGAAGATTTGATCAAGAGCAGAATCATTGAGGTAACTACTTGTCTCAGTTAATTGTAACAAAGGTCTCCGTTGTTTCTTCCCCTAATTCGCATAACCAATCTTGTGAATTCTTAGGCTCGTTTTGATGATGTTCAACGAGCTCCTAGTCTGCCCACTAAAGGAAAAAGAGAAGTCAAGGAATTGGTGAGTCTTATTAATAATTATTACCTCTGTACTCTTTTTTAATAGTTGATGAATAGCAGTAGAATTGATCTGATACTTTTGGGATTATGCAGGACGATAGCAAGAGCAAGAAAGGTCTTGCCGAAGTTTACGAGGTTTGTATGATGTACAATATTTGATTTTGTTATTGTGTTTTTTGAGGGGCAACCAAACTTAACACATGCGGTTTGGTCCATTTGGCTTTTGTTAGGAAGAATACGTTCAGAAGGCTAATCCAGCTTTTGCTCCAGCAACTTTCTCTGATGAACTAAAGAAAGAGGTTCCAACTTGATTTTATCCTTATATTTTCTGTTTTTTTTTTTTGTGTGTGTTAAGCTATCGTTCTTCTCGTTTTGATGTTATTAATCACATACTCTTACACATAAATGTCAAATCAGGCAAGCATTCTATTCAAGAAACTATGTCTGAAGTTGGATGCTCTTTCCCACTTCCACTTCACACCTAAGCCAGTATGTTTCCTGTTTGGGTTCTAAATGCTGACAACCTCAAGTTCTTAGACATAGTTGCTCTGGACCAAAACTAAACTAATCCTTTTGTTTTACCCCCAAACTTTCAGGTAATAGAAGAAATGTCTATACAAACAAACGTCCCAGCCATAGCAATGGAAGAGGTATATCTCTCGTTTTCTAAAATCCTCTATTTTGTTTGTTAGGGAATTGGGATCGGAGCACTGTTATACTCACTTCTTCCGTGTGTACTGTGTAGGTTGCGCCTGTGGCAGTCACAAGTGAAGCAATGCTTGCTCCAGAGGAAATCTTTTCCGGGAAAGGTGACATTAAGGAAGAGTCTGAGCTTACACAGGAAGAGAGAAAGAGAAGGAGAGCTAAGAAGAAGAGAAAGTTTAAGGGTAAGGAAGTGAATAACAAAGAGAATATACTCAGTGGGCAAAAAAGCACAGAATCGGACTGCATCATTTTGTAAATTTGACTCATAACCTCTTTCCTTTTTACTTTTGAAACAGCTGAATCTGCAAAAGAACCGATTAAAAAGCCGCGGGATGCTACTACTGAGAACCCTAAAACTGGTATTTTCCGTGTTCTTACATGACTTTAGGTCGTTGAGAGTATCAAAAGCATTAGATATTGAACGTTGCATACTCTTTTGAAGTTACAGGCAGTGAAGCACAGTGAAGAAAGGAGAGAGTTGCAGAGGAATGTTCAAGATGAGAAGATTTCAGTTAAGAGCATTGCTACTTGAAATTACACAGCTTCAAGATTAGATGAAACAACAGTTTTGACTGGGAGAAATATTTAAACTTTTCACCGGATTAAGGAAAGTGTTTATCGGTGAACTTGTCTTTCCCAAATATGTGTATACTTTGAGATGAGTATTTGTTTTCTTCTTTTTATTGATATAAAAATTTCCAGAAATCCCAAATACCAAACGACCTCAAATTCATGCTCAAAACGAAAGAAAAAAAAAAATAGAAATATTGTAAAAAATAAGCTAAAATCAATCGTCCTCCCCGCACGTTACAGACGCAGTCTTCAGATTTCTAAAAAATGTGCGCTTATAACTTTTGTTAATACAGTAGTATCAAGTAGCTGGAGTAGCTCAGTTGGTTAGAGCGTGTGGCTGTTAACCACAAGGTCAGAGGTTCGACCCCTCTCTCTAGCGTTTTTGAATGCAATTAATTTTTACAAGCCCATGAGTAATATTGGGCCTGGCCTATAAGTTTATGTTCGGCTGTATGACGGATATTCGTAATCCAGAAACGATATTCGGAAGCGGTCAACGTTAAACGTTGGGTCCCGACCGTAATTTGAAGAGCCATTTGCATCGTCTCGTTTGTCTCTTCCAGATATAAAAATGTCCCATATATTTTTATTTTTTTCTTTCAAGTAAGTTTGGTTTGGAGCATTCAATCTCATCGACCCAGCCAATATAGAGATATAGATAGAGAGGAGTGTGACTGGAACCAGAGAGAAGAAACATGGCCATTGTTTCCGTCTCTAACTCTTTTCTCACTTTCAATTCTCCCAATCAGCTCCGAATTAACCGGTAATTTCAACTGCATTGAATTTTGTCTATCTTACATTCTCGATCCATAAAAACCGACCGATACTGGAATTTGCAGAAGAAGATTCTCTGCCATGGCCTCTTCTTCAACTAGTGGAGTTAAAGTCGCAGAAGGAGAAGGCAATTTGCCAAAACTCGTCCTCACTTCTCCTCAGAACAGGTAATTCTATTGACGACGATCTCTCGCTGGCTCTCATAGTAAGTAAGTAATTCGGGTTTCTATTTTAATTGGAAGCAGTGAAGCTGAGATATATCTGTTTGGAGGCTGCATTACTTCTTGGAAAGTTGCCAGTGCCAAAGATCTTCTCTTCGTCAGACCAGACGCTGTCTTCAATAAGATTAAGCCCATTAGGTGTGTTTATGTGAACGTTAACATTTTGTTACTTTTTATCTAATTTATTAAACCAGAGAAAATGTGAGTTATGTCTCTTCCTTTTATACAATCATGTTTGTTTTATTGGATTTAGCGGAGGGATTCCTCATTGTTTTCCACAGTTTGGACCTGGACAAATTCAACAGGTACTCATTTTAATTTTTGTCCATTGATCAAATCTGTTTCTAGTTATTTATGCTTGTATTGTCGTGAAATCATTAGCATGGGTTTGGAAGGAACATGGACTGGTCCGTTGTTGATTCCGAGAATGTAGATGACAGTGCCGCTGTTACTCTTGAGCTTAGGGATGGTCCGTATAGTCGAGCCATGTGGGACTTTGGTTTCCAGGCTCTATACAAGGTTTGTGTGGATGCCTTCATCGTCCTTTGCTTTATATATCATTCTCTTTAACATTTTGTTTTGTAACTTTAGGTCATTGTTGGCGCTGACACCCTTTCCACCGAGCTAAAGATAATAAACACAGACAATAAAGCTTTCTCTTTCAGTACTGCCTTGCATACTTACTTCCGGGTATGTGCATTAGATCATCTTCTCGTTTAAACGTTCTAGTTGAGGGTCAATCAGCTTTGGTATTGAAGTGATTTTTTTCTTTTCCATTTTCTTATACTATGGCTTGCAAATTGAGTCCATGTATCCATTCTTCTTATAATTTTTTTGGGGTAAATCAGGCTTCTTCCGCTGGGGCATCCGTGAGAGGTCTAAAGGGTTGTAAAACTCTCAATAAGGATCCTGATCCTAAGAACCCAATAGAGGGTAAAGAAGACAGGTTGGTTTTGTATTTTTTATTCTTCATTAAGTACAGATCTTGTTGATTTTGATTTCACTTGTTTCATGGTTCTAACTCCTTTTTTTCTAACATTCCAGGGATGCAGTCACTTTTCCTGGATTTGTAGATTGCGTCTATCTCGATGCTCCTAATGAATTGCAGTTTGATAATGGCTTGGGTGATAAAATAATCATCAAAAACACAAAGTAGGTTTGTTGAGACACTTATGTGGCTTTATACAGGGACTATGTTAACTTTCCTTTCAGAAGTTGTTCTGTGCCGCATGAGTATTATTTGTATTTGGAAAATGCAGTTGGTCAGATGCGGTCTTGTGGAACCCGCATATTCAGATGGAGGCTTGTTACAGAGACTTTGTGTGCGTGGAAAATGCAAAGGTATATCAGTTTACTCCTTAAGTCTTTACTCTTTACAAAACTTTATTAGACTCAAATTTTTCTAACTCTTGCTTGTCATTTTTAACTCTCAGCTTGGGGATGTCAAGCTAAAGCCGGGACAGTCTTGGACCGCAACACAGCTTCTCAGCAGCAGTTGAAAATAATGTACTTTTAAACTCCTGTTATAATGTCGAGTGGATCCATTTTCTTAAGCAATAAAGGTTTTATATTCTACTCCAAATTTCACCAGTAGTCACCACAACTGCATTTCCCATCTCTGAAATGATGGAACCTTGTCCTATCTCTCATTACTATATCTCGCTTGTATATCTTAGAGATGAGTTTCGTTACTCTATGACAGTCTTTGCATACTCGGAGATTCTTCATTATACGTATAGCGGTTCCTGGTTTAGTCTTGATTAACCCGTATGTAATAGCCAATTTCTCGCTGTGCTGATGCACAATAGCCTCTCTTTCCTCATCATCAACTTGATCAAGCAGCATATCTTCTAACTCTGGTATGTACCCGTTTTCCTCAAGTTTCATTCTCACGATTCTCCATTTAGATTGAATTTTCTCTATCTCTGGGTGTGATCGGTCTCCCGCTAAAAACTCGTGTGTGGTCCCTTCCAAGCTAATTGTACTACATCCTGGAACTTTCGCAACTCCTTGTTCTTTCATCAATCTTCTTGTTTCAGCTGCTTTGTCCCACTGTTTGGCCATAGCATGAATATATGCCTTATGGACATATCTCCCACCATGATATGGATCCATTGCAATTAAGATTTCTCCAATTTCCTCTCCTAATTCTATATTTTTGTGAATCCGACAGGCTTTGAGTAACGCACCCCATATCACAGCATTTGGCTTCAAAGGCATCTCCTGAATGAAACGATTTGCTTCATCGAGAAATCCAGCGCGACCGAGTAAATCAACAATACAGCCATAATGCTCGATGGTCGGTTTCAGGTTGTAATCTCTCGCCATGCTGTAGAATATCAACTTCCCTTCGTCAACTAGTCCTGTGTAGCTGCAAGCCGTAAGAACCGCAGTGAAAGTGATCACATTTGGCTTGATTCCCGTCTTTTGCATCTCTATGAATTTGCTAATTGCTTCTCTTCCACGGCCGTGGTACGCATAACCGGAAATCAAAGCTGTCCATGTTTGCACTGATTTTTTCTTAATATTCTTGAAAACTCCCAAAGCTTCTTCCATTTCACCGCACTTTGCATACATATCGATAAGAACACAACCCAAAACAGAGTCCATTCTGATTCTCGCTTTATTAAGATAGGAATGAATCCATTTCCCTTGCTCGAGTGCTCCGAGCTGAGCACAAGCTGAGAGAGCATTAGCTAGGGAAACATTGTCAGGCTCAACATCTGAATTCTGCATTTCATGAAATAATTGTAGAGCTTCCTTGTTCACGCCTGCTTGAACATACCCTGAGATCATCGTAGTCCATGTTATAGCATTCTTTTCTGCCATTTTCCTGAATAACGTTAATGCAATATCCATCATTCCAGCTTTTGCGTAACCTTTGATCACAGAGTTCCACGAGACGACATCGGGTTTGGGCATTCTGTCAAAGAGAAGGTGAGCTAGCTTGAAGTTACCCGTCACAGCGTATGAATTAATGAGAGAATTCACTGCGTAGAGATCATTCCCATATCCAAATTTCGTGATCTGTGCGTGAATTTGGGTCGTTTCTTCAAATGCAGATAGATTCGAACAAGCTTTGAGAAGAAATGGAAAAGTATACACGTTATGAGGCGCTGAACAACAGAGCATACGGTGATAGAGGAGAAGAGACATCTCGGGTTGTTGCGAGGACGAGAATCCTCTGATCATTATGTTCCACAAGAAAGTATCTGGTCGATCAAAACCATCAAACACAATCTGGGCATAAGGCAAAAATTCAGAAGAATTCGAAGAAATGCAGAAAGAAAGAAACTTGGTCATTGCATATGAATCTTGCATCAAGCCAGTTTTCAGCATCCGAGCGTGGATTTGCTTCAGTTCTTCTTGCTTTGAGCATCTCTGGAGACAAGACATCGTCTCGCTGAGATTGTGTTCGAACGTGAAGGAGCATGAGATCACTTTCATTTTAGTTCATTCAAAAAACAGAGACCTTTCTTGAGATAAGGTTCTGCTTTGCTAGTGTTGCCATTTTGTTAGAGACCTAAAGCTTAAAAGGATAAAGTGACGTGGAGAAATGAACACTCCCAACGGACCAATCAGATTTACTAGTATCGGTCCATGTATGATTCTTGGTATATAAGTTGACTATATATGGTTCTGGTTTGTGCTGGGTCAAACTTAAATTACCCCAAAAAAAACATTCTAGCACCTGCTTAGTTTTTTTTACAGCGGCAAAAAATTACCATAATAAAATGACTTAAACGGTCGGGATTCTTTGGCTCCCAGAATTGAAAATTTACAGTGTCGGTATGCATCATGCAATAATATGAACCGGGTCCGACCGAAATTGCAGCAGAAAACCAGCGATGGGGATGAGTCGTCAAAGACTGTAGTCTCTTCTTCCTCTGGTTCCGGCGAAAACACCCCTTTTCGAGACAGGAACCATATCCAAAACTGCGCTTATTAACATGTACTCAAAGTACGGACACTTGCTTGATTCCGTTACGGTATTTGAGAGTGTCGAGGAAAAAGATGTCGTCTCTTGGAATGCCCTGCTTTCGGGTTTCCTTAGAAACGGTAAAGGTAAAGAAGCTCTTGGCGTTTTCTCAGCTATGTATAAAGAAAGAGTAGAAATCAGTGAGTTCACTTTGTCTTCTGTTGTTAAAACCTGTGCCTCTCTCAAGATTTTGCAGCAAGGGAAGCAAGTTCATGCCATGGTGCTGGTCACGGGACGCGATCTCGTCGTTTTAGGAACTGCAATGATTGGTTTATACTCGAGTGTAGGGTTAATGAGTGAGGCCATGAAGGTTTATGCCAGTTTGGACGTTCATACGGACGAGGTGATGTTGAATTCTTTGATATCAGGTTGC
>VBRH01000154.1:0-24868 GCA_014578085.1 Cardamine resedifolia
GTCTTCTTCAGCAGGCAATAACTGTCAGAAACTTTTACTAATTTACTCATGCAGCTAGAATAAGAAAAAATATCAAAACATTATTGCTATCCATCTGTTGAATCATTTCAGATGCATATGTATTTCACGACGGATTTATAGAGCTAATGTAAAACCTGGGAGATAATACTGTTGCTCAGCGCTTCCAGTTTGTGAGGAACAAGGTGATCCTCCAAGTCTCCATGTCCTAGCTGCCCATATTTGCTCCATCCATAAGTATATAATGCTCCAGAATAGGAAACTGATATTGTGTGCCGCCATCCACAAGCAACCATTGACATCTTCTCACCCTATTTGTAGTTTCCACAACCAGGAAAACAAGAATTAAGAGAGCCGAAATAAAAAAGAGACTGAAAGAAAAAAAATTGAAGTAATAAAATCCAGAAATAGTAGTTGGTAAAAGGTGAGGTTGCATGATACTAGTGATCCATGAACTAAACTTTATTTCACCCACTGTTCAGATTCAGGATACCAAAAAGGCTTGACAATACACAAAATAAGTTGTTCTTTGATCTTAAGATTCTAAAAATTTTATGGTCACTTCTGACTTCCCTAACATTTATCAAGTGAAACTAGACTATATATATTTGTGACTCCATCAATCTATAAAGCTAAACGGGTATAGTGCAATGAAGACAAGACTTGTTGAACTATCCCCAATCTACATCATGTATACTGAACTTCAAATGCAAGTTTACACAAGTAGCAGGTGCTTAAACAAATATAGAACAAGTCTGATAGCTTACACCAGCAGAGGTAACTCTTTCAGGAACCAAGCGGTCATTCCGGTCTCCTAATCCTAAATTTCCATATCTTCCCCAGCCCCATCCATACAGGTCACCATCTTCTGTGACTGCAGCAGTGTGTTCTGCACCAGCAGCAACCATTTTGATTCGTATTCCCTGCACCCATTACAAGTTTAAAGTGTTGATGTAAACACTGCAGATTAAGGAAGCTAACTACATAAACTCACAGTCTTCAATCACTTAATCTTCTAACTTACCTAGTCAGAGCAATTATCAATAGATCCTATCTTCTATCTGTGTTTGCAGATAGTATAATGAAATGGTTGCAGCTATTTTTTAGACAGCCAATCTAGTATTTACAACAACTACATTCAGTAACTTAAAATATGATTTTGAAGACATCTTCACCAGATGTGGACCCTTAAATAGTAACATATCTTTAAGATCAAGTTGCAGAAATGGACCCAACGTCAACCCAATTTTGAAGCATATAGTCTTTGCTAAGTTCAGGAAACTACAATGACAAAAGGATGTAACATTATGCCACTAGAAGAATATATAGAGACACAAACCTCAAAGGCTTGAATCTTCTTAGGCACTAGAGAATCTTCCGTGTCCCCCAGACCAAGTTGACCATTCTGGTTGCGCCCCCAACTTTATATACAGAAGTCAAAGAGATATGTTGGAAAACAAGACAAGACAGGAAAAGATGTTTAAAAGGCAATGCACATTAAAAACCAAAACTATATAAAAATTGAAGTAATTGACATTATCATATTCTGATGAAAATCATCGACAAGTGACATGGTTGACCTGCAATGTAAACAGTGATTGGTTTGCACATGAGGAGAAGAAGATTAACCAAGAGAAAATACCTCTGAACCTCTCCTCCCATTGTTACAGCCAAACAATGACTGTCCCCGCAAGCAATCTGCTTAATCTGAATACCGTGCAATGCTTTGATTGGCAGAGGAGTAAACAAGTCGCTTGAGTTCCCATGACCTAATCTCCCAAAATCACCCCTGTAAAAACACATGGGGGGGGAGAGAACATGAGGCTTAAAACGTGTGCAAATGAATGTATTTGTTACTGTATTCTACACAAAGCCTAGACAGGAACTTTTAGTCATCATCACATCCCAAATGCTTAAATCTTTCGAAATAAATATAGCAATGTCTACAGAACAAAAGAAAAACGTGAAACAGATTTGAAGAGAAACAAACCATCCCCAACTGTAGACCTCCGAGCGAGATTCTGAATAAGCAATGGTGTGATCAGCACCACAGGTAACTGAAACAATTTGGTGGTCATCTAAGGCGCTTAGCTGCGTTGGAGAAGGTCGATCCTCTGCATCTCCATGACCTAACTGTCCGTCCTCTCCTCGACCCCATGAGCAAACAATGTCCCCAGCTACACAAATAAAATCAAACTATGTAGTTATTAAGACATATCCTTTGCTTCCTCTTAGCCAATAGTAGAAGAAGAAAGAAACTATAAGAAGCTAAACTCAATGAAAGATCAGATCAAGAGAATTTGTGAAGAACACAGCCTTCTAACGCCGTCGATTCAACAACTCCGGTGTTCATTTACCTCCGAAACCGAAAAAGCAGTGAAGAAGAAGAAGAGTAGTGAGACGTACAGAGTAAAGCGACGGAGTGGCTAGCACCAGCGGAGATGATAAGAACCTTACGAGGCGGAGCCGTAACATCATCGGCGGCCATATCCTCGGCCATCGATCACAGTTGCAGACAATCTCTCTCTCTCCGGCGCAGAAGATTTTTTATTTCTGGGCGAATCTATTATTTTAATTATAAAATATGAAATTTCTATTTTTTTGATAAATTGGGAAATTTGCAGCTTCTCTTTCACTATCCGTATGAGGAGAGAGAGAGCAGTAGATGGTTAATAAAGGCGCGATGGAGAATGCACATGTCATCAATTGCTTTTTTGACTTTTTCCGATTTTTTTATACTTTGGGTAACTTCAATATACTGTAATAAGGAAGCCGGAAGTTTTTACCGCGCAGTAATCTGTTTTGACTTTTGTCGCGTTGCATGGATATGAAAAAAAGGAAGAAGTACAGGCTTTAATTGCAAAAGGGTCCCTCTTCATATAATAAATCCAAATACGGTCCTCACCGGTAAGTTAATACTTTAATTGACCGTTTCATTTACCCCCTCGCATTAACTATCTTTCTTCTTGATTCATGAACATTAACTGTTTTCTTTCAATTTTTTCCCTTAAATAAGACAAGCAAAACGTTATATTTTCAGTAGTGGGGGTTACAATAAAAGTCAAAAAAAAAAATCTGAGGTTTAATTGTCAGTGAGATTTTGCGTTCAGTGAATTCTGTGCGTTTTCAAAAGATATATAAGTCAATTATATTACATTTTACATGCAATTCACACGTGTAACGTACGTAGATCGTACATTTGTAGTCATATAATCTAGTCACTAACATGTGTGAAAGTATAGAAACTAGACAATATTTTCGCGAGTATCTTAGTCTGAATGACATATATATATATATATATATATATATGTTCAGCTCAGATATTTAGATATTTTTAGAGGTCAAAGTAAACCTGATGATAATTATGTCTCATTTTTGTTACTATCATTATTAGATGTCCTTCCGTTTTTACGACTTGTTATTGTATATTGAGACCAAATTATCCAAAATACATGGTTCTACATATTGAAATATACCATTAATATACGGTCTAAACTCTTAAACAGTTAGAGCTGAAACTTCCCGTTCATAAATATTTAATTTAAGATATTGTGGTACACGAACTAAAACATCCAATAACCAATTCAAAAAATAATGAAAAATATTCGTCATTGGAAAGTGGCCAAAGAAATCACATACGGATACTACTATATATGTTTGTCATCGAATACCTGAATATCCAAGATACAACCCATTATCTCTTTCCCAACAAAATATCGATGAAATTCTTGTTTCATCCAAATTAATTAGACCCAATATCACCTCGACTTAAAACATTAATTTGAAACTAAAAATTTAAACTGAAATCAAATCTACTACCGTCACTAAATCAACATTATATGTTTGTCAGTGACAAGCTGTAACATTTAGTAAGAAAATTAAATGAATGAAGACATTATTGCATTGCCTAATACTACATCATATGTATTGTCCCATTTTGGCATTAAAGTCAACGAGACAAAACTCTAGATCAAGATAGTCTCTAATATTGACATTTGTTGTGACCTCTTTCAAATGGGTTCCTTTCATCACACACACACATGTTGCATTATCTTTAATAATCTAATGAAATGAATATCATTACTAACGATTAATGGAAAAATGGAAATTATATTAAAATCATGGTAGTTATCTACAATTCAAGGCACGTGAGTTAAACAGTTAAAAAGGTTTCATTACACAGACAAGATTAGACACCTATGATAATTTAGGCTTGATACGAAGTGCAAAACTATTATTGCTTAGAGACCTTTGTGCACATGAAAATATAAAAAAACATTGAGGTAAGTAGATGTCGATGTTTGTCGATGAACAAAGTACACAACAGTAAAAACCACCACCCAGTCACATGGGTTGTGTCTGTGTGAGAGATTGTATAGGTTTTATTTATATCTCAAACTTTTTGATCACTTTAGACTTTGGGACATGTGATTTTACGAGTCAGTTTGAGGTTAACCGCTTTATTACGAAGCGAAAATTGCATAAGTGACAGGTCTGGTCAGGGCTAGGGGTGGTCCCATATATACCAAATGCCCGGTCTTGGTTCTCCATATAACGTATAATATAAAATGGTTGAGTATAGACAACATTTCAGGGTTTGTAAAAATGTTGTAACCATATTGGTGATGAAATAGGGAAGATCATGTGAATAATTGGATGAGTACTGATGAAACTATATATTGGTTGAGAGGACAGTTAACTTTAAGCTTTATTACATGGGATGCTTTGGGACCTAAAGAGAATCATCATCCAGCAGCAGATGCTTGAGTAAGCTTTAATGTGTTGAGTTTGTGCCATTTTCGAATGAAGCTGTTTCAGGCTCCTGACAGATTCCTTCTCTCTTTGGAGAAAGAAAACACCATTATTAGTTTAGCCCTCCGGACAAAATCGAAAACAATTGCAATAAATGCTTCAAATCGCATTAAGGAATAATGTAACTTAGAATTTCCATAACCACAGAAATGTGTCTTGGATAAGATTCTAATTCTTCTACTGTCAAGATCCCAAAGGAAAAACTATAATGCCGACACATAACTTGACCCACAAACTTCAATCGATCTCCACCGAATTTTTAGGTTTTCTGTAATTTTTCAAACCGGGCTAACTGACAAAGTCAAATGGTTATAAGAGGCGGTTTAATTCGGTTTTGAATTAAATTTTCGGTTCAAACAAAAAAATGTAAAAACTAAGGACTATACTGAAACAAATCCTGTTCCGTGAAATCTTTCATCCATAACTTAAATAAATGTTAATTCTACAAATGGTCTCAACTTTGATCGGAACTTTTGGTTTCCTTCATCTCTTTTCTTTACACTTTGTGTAAATAATGATCAATCACAAACAACTGCAACAATCTTCACTTCAAGATTCTCCTTTTTTAGCTACTTCCACGATTGTCGGAGTCCATGGCCGATTTATCCATCTCATCATCAGAATCAATCACATTTTCAAAGTCATAATACGGATTCGCCTGCACATTTACAAACCAAATGTCTGTATGGATCCAAACCGCAAAAAGAAAAGAAAAAAAAACTCATTGGTGCATTACAAGAATGGTGAATTAGTTACCTTTGGTCGCGGTGTAACAGCCTCGAAACTATGAAATTGAGGATCTGAGAAATCAGGAGCCTTCAATATAATATATGCTCCTTTGTTTTTGTACCTCTCTTCTGTTGCCTACACCACACACACAAATCAAGATTTTGATCTCCATCGATCATTAGAAAATACAAAAACGTAAGGAGTAAAATACATACTTGGAATTGCGGATAGTCTGGTGCACTGAAAATAGTGACAAGCTTTCCGGATTCGACATTGTGATCTATTGTATATCCTTGGTCCATTCCACCAAGACCAGCTCTCTTCTCTCTAGCATCTGGACCTTCATGTGATCTAATGATTAACTGCATCAATAAAAGTAAAATATTTGATCCAAATCAGTATTTGGAAGGAAGCAAGCAAGCATCAATATTTAGTCTGGTGTCACCTTTAGTTCATATTTCTTCAGAAATTCCTCTGTACAATCTGGGCCCCAAAGAAGACCAATGCCTCTCTGTTCATTCGGTGAAAGCCCCGGAGTCATCGAAGGATCAGACCACAAAACATCTCCGGGAATCAAGTTCGAACCTTCCCAAGGAGGATCAAGAACTGATCTTCGAGCTTTCATCAACTCGTCTAAAGTACCAAGTTTCAACGAGCTCGGCTCAGGTTCAAGAAGAACTACCCTACGGTTCTTTTTCCCTCTAGTTCTCTTCGGCAAGATTGGGCTGCGGAAAAGCCCTCCGTGTGCTGTATAAACACGTCCCGAAATTATGGAAGCCAAAGGAAGACCTTCAAAGCAACCCAAACATTTGCGGTACACATGTTTTCCCTTGTCGCCATATTTTGAAAGCACTTCCTTTTCAAAACCGTACATAGATGTACAATACTTGGATTCATGATTACCACGGAGAAGGTAGACTCTATCCGGCATCAAAACCTAAACATCCAAATAGATATGGGCTTTAGGAAAAAAACCAAGAGTTGAGCCAATAGGAAAATAGCTAGTTAAGAGTTACCTTCCAGGACAAGAGGACAAGGAAGGTCTCAAGTCCCCAAGCACCACGGTCCACATAGTCTCCATTGAAAACATAAAACCGGTTTTGACAAGGAAAGCCAGTATCTTTCAATAAAAAGAGAAGGTCATGGAGCTGACCATGAATGTCCCCAACCACAACAACGTTGGATTCAGAGTCAGGATCATCGATATGAACGCAGTTACGCTCTTTGTGGAGGATCTTGGAAGCGGTGAGGATGAGGGAATCAAAGACGTTGACTGGCATTAGTGAAGGTAACTGGGAAGGAGGTAGATTCCATGAAGACCATTCGAAAGAAGACATAAGCCCATGTACCCACTCGTTCGTGAGAAGGCCTTCATTTGGCCATATAATGGGAGATGGTGGAACAGGTTCCATCGGAACTAACTGGAAGCTAAAACTATAAACAAAATCTATAAAATTGTTAAAGCTAAGTCTTAATACTAACCAATACATAAACAATATGAATGATGAAACCAGAGAAACAAGCAAAAGGAGAGTGATCAAAACATAAACAAAGCATTCACGAAGAAGTAAGAGTAACAAAACAAGCAGGAGATAGCTCACTGCAGAGCTAGAACATAGAAATTCGAATCAAAGCAACAAACTTGAATCTTTCAATACATAAAAGAACATAATTCGAATCTATAACATATTCGTACAACATCTTAAACTCAAAATTGAATGAAGTAGTTATAACATCTAAAATCGAAATCCCAAACACAAAGAATAATTGGGAACAGAGAGAGACTCACCGGCTAAGAGGTAGAGACAATTATACAAACTCCACCAAGCTTGGATCTTGGACCTAGCTCTGCTTTGCTTTCTCTCTGTCGAGCGAGATTTAGGATCTGTCTGGCTTTGGCTTCATTTGCTCAGACGACGCCATTTTGAACCAGCCGGTTTTATTAGAAGCCAAACCAACCGATTTATCTAACGAACAAACCTATGTGACGCTGCAACTGCGTTTTGCAACGCTAACGCAGAAAGTAGAAGACGCGAGTTTGAGAAACGTTTCAGCCAATTTGATTCTGTTGAAGGTGGTCAACCGGTTTGTTCTGGTTTTATATGAAGATGAACCAAAATGAGACCCAATATATGTACATTGGATTGTTTCGGTTATTTCTCGATAATTCAAAGAATCAGATTAAATCTTTCGTTTGATTTTGTGAAGTTTTGGATTCGATAAGTGAAAAAAGATGGGAAATTTGTTCGTGAAGAAACCACAGATCACGGATGTTGATCGAGCGATTCTCTCTCTCAAAACCCAAAGACGCAAGCTTGGTCAATATCAGCAGAAGGTTTTTGATTCTCTCACTTGTTATCCTAATTCATTTTCATCTTGTGTTAGCTCTTTGCTTTTGGAATCTGTCTGAGATCAAATGGATGGTTTGATTCGTAAAAACTCTAGCTTTTGAGTTCTTAGATCATCCTTTTGTAGTATATAACCCATCTTCTCAAAATTGTTCTAATATAGCTTGAGAAAGTAATTGAAGCGGAAAAGCAAGCTGCAAAAGACTTAATCCGGGAAAAGAGAAAGGACAGGGCTTTGTTAGCATTGAGGAAGAAACGGACTCAGGAGGAATTATTGAAGCAAGTTGATCAATGGGTCATCAATGTTGAACAACAAGTAAATCTTTCTCCTAAGGAAGGCTTTTCCATTTTGTTCTATCATCATCTTGTTTGATGCATAATTGTGGCTTTTCAAGAATCCTAACTAACTTTAATGTGACTCTCAGTTGGCAGATATTGAACTTACCAGCAAACAAAAGGCAGTGTTTGAGAGCTTAAAGCAGGGTAATAGTGCTATTAAGGCCATTCAGAGCGAGCTGGACCTTGATGATGTTCAAAAACTAATGGATGATACTGCTGATGCTAAAGCTTATCAAGATGTGAGTCAAAACTTTGGGTGCTGCGTTTATGATGATGTTATCTGCTTCGTCACCTCTTTTCAAAACGTAGAAATTAACTTTTATCTTCATAGTCGATTCCTGAGTAGGCAGTGAAGTTTGTCAGCAGCGGTTTTTGTGGCACATTTTGTCGTCTAGATTGAAATGCTTCATATTCTTTTTGTCAAGCTTTTGTGTTTGACTCTATATAACATTTTTGAATGTCAGGAGCTGAATGCTATATTGGGAGAGAAACTAACAGCAGAGGATGAAGAAGATATATTAGCAGAATTCGACAACCTAGAGAGTCAGGTATGTTTTGTTTCATGGGTCTACAAAAACAAACCTGTTTATTATCATCTTTAATCGAGAGAGAGAGAGACTCATGGTGATGTCTGTTTTGCTTAAAGCTTATTGTTGATGAGATGCCTGACGTGCCTACAATGGAATCCGAAGAATCTGTGATGCTAGATCTTCCAGATGTGCCAACAAAAACACCTGTCGCTCCCAATGCGGAAATCACACCAGCTGAATCTGCCACTAGGAGAAAAGGTTTTTCCTTCTTTTTTTTCTTCTCCTTGTGATAGGTATTTTAGAATTGTAAGAACTAAACTCAAGACATGTTTTGTCTGATCTGTTACTTTCCTGCTCCAGTTCTCGAAGAACCTTTGCCGGCTTGAGCTAGATGAAACTGATCACCAAGACGATTTTATCATTCTTGTAGCAGTTCTATTTTTTTTTCTCTAATGTGCTTGAAGTTTTCTGTATAATCTTGAAGTCACTGTCATTTGTAAAGAACGAAGTATATTTGGGATCCCTTTGCGTGTTCTTCTGAAGTGAATTAAGATTTATATAATGAAAATCCACATTATGATAAGAGTTTTACAACACCTCTTGTATTATTATGATCTCATCGACCAATCTTTGGAAACCAAATAAAAAAAAACATTTTTTGCCTGTTTTGTCTGAATCTGAAACAGGCAATTAACTCAATTCGTTTGGGAAAGCTGTTTGGATTCGATGTCCTTGAGTCTGAGAGTAACGGCTCTCTTGTGTGCATCTAGACCTTCGATTTCAGCCATAGTCGCCACATAAGGACCGAGGTTTCTCAGACCTTCCTCTGTCAAAGATTGTACAGTCATGAACTTCAGGAAAGAATCGAGAGAGACACCACTGTACATTCTCGCATATCCGTACGTTGGAAGAACATGGTTTGTCCCGCTCGCGTAATCCCCAACACTCTCTGGAGTCCATGGCCCTATGAAAACAGATCCTGCGTTCTCAATCAGTCCCTCCCACTTCTCAGGGTCTTTGACATTGATGATCAAATGTTCAGGTGCATACAGATTTGAGAAAGATATTGCCTGGAGAAATAAAGAGCAAACTGATAAGAAACAAACTCAGAGGTTTATCACAAACGGTAATGTTACATGTTGTTTTGAGATAGTTACAGTGAGTCTGAACCGTAAAGAGAGGGGTACCTCAATCATATCTCGAGCAAATACTGTGAAACTGTGACTTAGTGCTTTTGAAGCAAATTCTCCTCTAGGAAGGCTACTGCACTGCTTGGCAATTTCTTCTTCGATGGCTTTGAGATCTACACCATCGCCTACAACAACAAGAACAACTTGACTATCAGGACCATGCTCAGCCTGCAGAGAAACCAATAAAAAATGTACAAGTTAGCTGCTTCTGTAGGACTGAAGAAACCAAATAAGGCAGACGTAAACTCATCTCGATGTGTTATATCGAAAGAAATATTGCAACTTTTAATGGCAGTACCTGAGAAAGTAAGTCTGCTGCAATGTAAACTGGATTAGCATGTTCGTCAGCGATAACTAGGACTTCTGAAGGACCAGCAGGCATATCAATTGAAACCATTGCCTCACTGTTCTGCAGTAAGTAAAAAAAAAACAAATGAGGAAAAAACAAGTTAAAGAGTAGTCTGAACAAGTTAGGACCACAAGTAATTGAGGAACAATATCTGTACTTGAAGAATCATCTTAGCAGCTGTAACATACTGATTCCCAGGACCAAAAATCTTCTCCACCTGCGAAAATAACCAAAGCAAATTTAAGTGTGGTTGGTTGGCAAAATGTCTGATGTAAGCTACCGAGGCACGTTAGTCAATCCTTTTTTATACCTTAGGACAAGAATCTGTCCCCCAGGCCATGGCAGCTATAGCCTGCAAATCAAAATTGAAATTTCTACATTCTCAGAGAAAAAAATAATAGTCACCAGCATGAAAACATAAACAAAAAGACTAACACAACCACACCTGCGCTCCACCAGCTTTGAGTATGTGAGTTACACCAGCCCTCTTGGCACAATACAGAACCTCCTGAAACAGTATAACAAACTAATAAGCTCAGCAGCAAGACAGACAAAAAATGTGAGTACTACTGAATATTCCCAAAAATAAAGAACAGGTCGGGTGCTACCTTACATATGCTTCCATCCTTACTTGGTGGAGTTGCAAGGACAACTGTTTTACATCCAGCAATTTGAGCAGGCTGAGAGAGAAAGAGAGAGTAAAGAAAAAAGAAGACCAGATTACTACAGAATTACAAAAAACAACGGAGAAGCAAATATATTAAACATGAGAGCTTACAATTGCAAGCATCAAAGCAGTTGACGGTAAAACAGCTGTTCCACCAGGCACATAAAGACCAACAGACCCAATAGATCTTGACACCCTTTTACATCTGACACCCTAACAAAGTTAACAAGTGAAGATTATAGTATAGAATAAGTGGAGACTTAAAGAACGTAATAGGTAACTAAATAGACTTACTTTCATATTCTCAACGCTTTTCTCAGTTGACTTTTGGGCCAAGTGAAACGCATATATGTTATCATATGCAACATCAAACGCTTCTTTTACGTTAGAGTCGAGCTGGATACACAAAAACATTGATACAGAGAAAGGAAACTCAATTTACTAGACATGAAAGAGCATTCAAATGTTTATATACAACTGTTAATCTACTACCTCAGGAAGAGAAAGGTCAGACACATCTTCCACCACATTATTGAGTTGGACTTTGTCAAATCTTTCAGTGTATCTAAAACAAAAGAGGCCTCATTAAGCATCTCTGTTGGGGAATAAGAAGAATGAAAATAAAATAAAGAATCAGTCACTTACTCTTTGACAGCAGTATCTCCTTCGCTACGAACTGCATCGATAATTGGGTTAACCTAAAAAGTAGAAAAACGAGCGAGCTGAGTAACGGGATAAGAGAAGTGGATAATTCTCAACGAAGATGAAGAAATTTTAAAACTTACAGTGCTGAAAATAGATGAGAAGTCAATGCGAGGACGTGCCTTCAAATTCTCAACTTCGGAATAACTTAGCTCAGATAATCTGTACGACTTCATCGAGCATCGAACGTATCCTGTAATCCGCAATTTGGCGATAAACTTTGTTTATCTATTCTCACAACTTTCTAAAAGCAAAACAAACAAAAAAAAAATCGTTTTGCAAAAAAAATTGAATCTTGTAATCGAATCATAAGGAAATTATTAAGTAAATGCAATCGTATCAAGCTAAGACTATCTAGAAGTCGAAAACCCCACATCAATTCTGAGCTGATAAAGAACAAAACGCCGAAATTAGCCGGAAAATACAAATCGAATGGGAAAATGAGAGTGACCTCTCTGAGAGAGAGCAGCGTGAGTTGAAATTGAGAGACGAGGCAATGAGGGAAGTGAAAGACGAGACAGATTGAGGGACATCTGGATGGGGATTCGCCGTTTAGTGTGTTCTTCTCAGTGTCGCCGGCGACAGCGTCCAATCTCGGCGATAATTTTCAGATGAGTTTGACTTAGGGTTGGTTAACACGTGTATATTAGTTTTAGTTTTTATTTTATTTTTATATGGTCGAATGGAAGTGGGGTCCATTTAGCACAATTTTATAACTTCTTGTTCTGATTTATCTTTTTTACTTTGAAAAAAAAAAACAAAAGAACAGAGAACAATTATTTTGCATCTGTATCTGAAGATCATTTCTCAAGGAATAATCTAATGTGTTTCGGTATCATTGAGACATTAATACTCTTTATAATGCATTTTCTTGGTTTCTCTAAAGATTTTTCTACCTACCGTTGGAAAACAGAAGAAAATTTGATTTGACAGACTCGCATGTGATTAAAGACAAAAATGTACAAAACTATAGATGCACATCAAGAATTGTTAGTTACTACACACTAATATAAAATATATATAGGAATAGAATCAAGGAAACTTTGTTATTGTGTGAGGCTTGACTCTTGTGCTGAATCTTCTTCTTTTTCTCTTTCCATTACAAGAAACTTATGGCACATGACGGTACCAACAAAATCAAGCATCCCATGTTTCACAAGCTCCAGCCTCTCGGAGCTTTCCATTACCGAGAACCCAAACCGTTGAGTCCAAGTGGTCACAACTCCTTGTGCTGCCGGTAAGACCAGTCTACAAACTCCCATTTGAGACATTTGTTTCTCCAACTCATCCATCAGCACTCTGCACATCCCACTTCTCCTGTAGTTAGACAACGTCGCCACCAATGGGATCTCTGCTACATTTTTGTCCACTCTCACTGCAGCCACTGTAATAGGCTCCTTCTTTCTCTCGATCAAGACCGTGTAAAACCCGCGGCCCACGCCAGTTCCGTCTCTCCTATATATCAGCTCCTCAACAAGGTCTCTCCCAGAGAAACGATCTGTGGTAGGCTCAAATCCCTGGTGAAGTATCTCAACAGCAGAATCTAGCTTGGAGATTTGTTCATCATCATAGTGGTCATCTTCGTTAGGAGCTCTCATCAATGTCCATGCCAAATCACCGTCGTTTCCTACTGCAATCTTACATCCTAGTAGATTCTGAAGCCCGGAATAGACTCTGTTGCATTGACTACTACAGAACCAACCTCTAGAGGGAACGACGAAAGGCTCTTCTTTTAAACACTTGAGATGGAATCTTCTTTGGCACTGCTCACAAATCATCATCAACTTACTGTTTCCGGGTGATTCCATTGATCCACAGATATCGCAGCAGCAACAAGGACAGAACCAGAGGTCTTCCTCTGGAAGAGTAGAGAAACCGAGGCAAGTATGGTGAAAAGCTGATGGACAACCATCACAAAGAAGCAACTCTCCACCCCAGTGGCAAACACAACACACATCACAATTCTTCTTCAGCGATTTTCCTCTCCTCGGCCTTATTATTATCTCTTCACTCGCCCTCTCCCTTCTCTTCTTCTTATGTTGTTGCTTTTATACATCGAATTCGGGAATGATTTTGATCAAATCAGACG
Organism: Cardamine resedifolia; assembly: GCA_014578085.1. NCBI lineage: Eukaryota > Viridiplantae > Streptophyta > Magnoliopsida > Brassicales > Brassicaceae > Cardamine > Cardamine resedifolia. Next base: position 13,774 of record VBRH01000154.1, read on the forward strand.
AAAGATTCTCTTGGTTCGAAGCAGAGCCATTGGTATCAAAATCCTCAAGCCTATTCCTTTTCTTGAGATTTCTTGGAGTGCACGACAAGTCCTTTTTGGGAAGGATTTGTTGTCGTTGAGAGTGTTGATCGACGCAACTCATACAAGCCGTAGCGAGAGAGTAAAACCACTTTCCCTTGGGAGACTTATAACGCAACTCTCTTTTGTTCCCAATCTTTTTGTGAGCGTAAGAGAAAACCCAACCAAGAGCCGAGAGATGTTTCTTCACCATGATCGACAAATCCGACCGTCGATTTACTTCCTCGCTCTTCTTTCCATCCTTAACAATCGAAAGCCACCGTTCGATGGATCCCGGACTCAATTCCGCTTCTACACTGAAGAAATTACAAGGATCCTTGAAATCCATCCTTGTCTAGCTACAGCTACTGTCCTCGCTAAACTTGTAGTCTTAAGTTTTTAGAGTTGTGTTTACAATGAGTTTTAGGGTTTATGAGAACCGATGTCAGAGGTTTAAGAAAAAAGGAAAATTTCCTTTATAGCCGCCGTATCTTTTTTTCCTTTCAAAGTTATTAAGTATAATATAACACAAGCGTTTGATATAATTTTGCTTTAAAATACAATATAACATAAGCGTTTGATAAAATTTTGCTTTAAAATTTAAAACCAAGAAAGAAAAAAAAATTGCTTTAAAATAATTTCCTTTCCTAAAAGTTTCGATTAGAACAAAAATACTAAAAGCAAATTTCATTTATGATTCTTTAAACTCCAAATCAAACTTTTTATTGTTCCCCATTCTATATCATTCACTTCGATATTAAATATACAAGATCAAATTTAAAAGGATACTGGAAAACTACAAATTAGACTGGTTTTTGAGGTTGGAGGGTTGTTAGTTACTTTTCTCATTTTAGTGCTTACCATAGTCAGTCTTTCTTTCTTACTCTCCGTATTCTGTACGGCTTTTGGCTCCTGAGGTCCCGAACAAACTCAGTCAGTTCTTTAGGCTCTGTTGCTTTGTTTTCTAAGTCGGATATAAGATGCTTTGAAGAGGTTAAGATCGTAGATTCTAATTTTGAGGTCCAGGGAAGTGAGAAATGAAAAATGTTATGGGTCAAAAGATGAAAAAGAACTCAATTTTGAATATGGTGGACCTTGAGGAAATTCTTGTGGGATCTAATATTAATAAAGTGTTATTCTTGGTTATTCCATTAGAATAATAAATCGTTGGACTTGAAATATCATGTTCAAGAATGTCTTATACCATAATAGAAGCAACTAAAAAAACAAAAAAAACAGAGGCTCCGAAAGGAGAAACTCAAAGGGCTTCTCATACGACTTGGTAATTCTGTGCAGTCAGCTGAGTCCTCTGCACAAACCTTGGAGTCGCCCTACCACCGCCTCTCAGAGGAATCATTCCAGTCACCTGCACCGTTATGAACAACCCTCTCATTATATAATCCAACACAAAAAAGTCTTTTCAAGTCTTAATTCTCAGATATGGAATTTGGATTTTTTTTCTTTGATTCATACCTTTAAGCCACTGTAGGTACTAGTGGCTGCAAACTGAACAGAGATGGGGAAGAACACCGATGAATCAACTGGTGGCACAACAAACTCCATTGATCCACTGCACAAGATTTCCATGTATTATACATTATACATGACAAAAACAACTCTAAAGTGGTTTTGAACAGATGATGGCATCATTATTTACCTGCGGTTGGAGTTGTCGATAAGAAGTACAGACCATTCCAGGACAGAATTTCTCGAGTCGTACCTGATATTATTCACAAAGATATGGTTGATTCTTAAGAATGAGTCAAACAATTATTAGTTTCATCTCAAAACAAAAAATAGAAATGACCATAGTACAAAAATAAAAAATGTCAGTTAAATTTAAAACCTCCAGTCCCCATCGCATTGTTTAACGCTCGGTGCATCTCTCAGAGCAGGAAGTGGCACGGAGATGATGACATTAGTCAAATCAAACATGGATGAGGCTTCATACTCGATGCTTACATATGTCTCGTTTCCAGAGACTGAAGGCCAGCAGTTGACTGCACCATACAAACTATTTGCATGAGTCGGACAAAAATTTACATGTAAACCTGTCAAAAACACACACACTCTAGTCTCCAAAGCCTTACTTGTTAGTGGCACCATCGACTCGTCTGCTCTTTGCATTCTCCACCTCAGAAGACCAACACCATCTCCACCTTGACCAGTGGGAAATGGCTGATCAGGTCTCTTCAGCCCTAAAATATTCTCATTATTGAACATATCTCGGTTGATGTTGGGATGAGTCTTGAAAAGAATTTCAGGATTTCCCCCGGTTTCAATCTGAAGACAAAGTAAAACATAGACAAATTCATAAACGAAATATACATAAAGTGATGTATCCTAGAAAACTGTAAACTGCCTGGGACTCTTGGAAATAGTTAAAAAAAAAAAAAGAAGTTGGAGTACCTGAACTTGGACAAATCCATCTTCTTGGTTAAGAATTTGAAGAGACAGGGTTCCCTGCATATCAAAACTACTAAGTCCACCATCTCGTCTCAACGCGACATTGAGCTTCTCTTCGACAGTTAATGTGAATGGATCAGTTGGAGGTGGGGCAGCTGTTCTGGACTGCCTAGTAGGCTTAACATCTTCAATGATGTCTTCACCTTCTGCTTTAAGGGACTCCATTAACTGGTTCTTGCCCGACTTGCCAAGTTTCATGCCAGAACTCTTAGGAGGAGCAGTAACGGAAGACCGTGACCGATCTGTGGGAGTTAAGCACGGTGAAAACGAATTTCAAAGCAAAGATATTTTGTTATCGAAATCAAGTATTTCAGGAGATAAGGCGCTTAATTGGGACATTTTGATAAAATAATACTTGGGATTGAAGGGTCAGCTCTAAAGGATCCAATAGTTAAAAGCACACTAACCTTTCGGTTTGGTATTGATAGGGTCAACATCTGAAATCATGCCAAACACAGAACCACTTCCAAAACCACCACCACTGGATATGCTTACGTCATTGAAACCACTTTCAAGTCTTCCAGATCCCATTGAACTCATGGACGAAAATCCTGGCTTATTCTTTTCAATCTGGGAATTGCATAAGAAATATTAATGGGAGTTACAAAAAAAATTAGCACAAAAAAGCAAGGGCGCGGTCCTGTCATGTACCTTGTTTTTGTCAATCTCATTAGCCTTACGCTTCATTACGTCTTTAGTGTCATTGATCTTGCTCTGCATTACCAGTTTATGCAACTTCTCCTCATGACTTTCCATTTCACAATACTGCTTCACCTGGGCAACTGTCACATTTTCCTTGTGCCCAAGAGATATGACTTCATCAAAAGCAAAATTCAGTTCGAAAGCAGCCCTGCAAATTCCTTCTTCATCTAAAGACATGGAATACTCAGGTACCTAGAAACAGTCAAATGATCAAACTAGACTTCGTCAGCCGGGAAGTTTTTTTTGAAATGAAAAATTTCAATTCTCCCTCACTAGGATACTAGAGTTGAGGAAAGTAAGAGCTGCCAGAATTCAATGAAGATAAGGTGCTAACAGCAGCAGGCACACTCACTTTTCAAAATTAACTAAGAACCAGTACACATCCAGACTTAAGGGAATAAACACCTCCAATAACATAGCAAAACTAGAAAAAAAAGAAAAGGAGGAAGAAGCATACAAGTTTGGAGAGCATGGTGAGGGTGCCCAGATCTTCAAGAATGTTACTCTGCTTAGTTGTAACAAGAAGCAGGAACAGAGATTCAATAGGCTGATATACATATCGCACATTCTCTGTCTCAATATAGGTATGCTGCTTTCCCATTCCAACCAGCTTAGGAAAAGCTGCAAGTAGACCTTCAATTCTAATACGGGACATGTCCACATATTGTCTGGAAACAAGCCCTATATAAAAGATCAAAGTTAGGGAAACACACAAAAATAATGGAAAAAAAAAAGAAGAGGATTTGAAGACAAAGTAAAAAGATAGACGAAATATCCACCTTTTCCAGACTTGCTCACAACGGAAGCAGCAAGAACGACCTATAAAAAACCACAGGTAACAAATTAAGCAAGGTGCCAATAATCAGACCAGAAAAAAAATCATCAAACAGTAAACTTAACACAAAATTCTGAAGCTGCACTAAAAATCATAAATAAAATACTATAGAAAATAAATAAAATACCATTTAGATTTGCTTTCCAGGTTCCAAGAATCCGGGAAATGTGAATCTGAAAGAAGAAAACGAGATTTGATATACAGGATCATAAATCACGTTAAAGGAGAAGAGATCTCGCATCTGGTATCGAACGAATACACGAAATCCAAACGAAACATAACTGTAGAATCAAATCAACACAAGCGGATCAAATTCAGGAAACAGGATCGCGAAATTTAGAAGAAGGAGAAAACTCCTAAAATAGAGATCGATCCACAACAATGCAGATAGAAAGAAAATTCATAGAATGGTAAACGAGAATCAGTATCATCAATGTAGGCGAAGAGCGAGAGAAGAAGACGGTACCAGAGAATGATCAAAGGCGATGAATCACCACTTCTTCAGAAGCTCGCCGAGAAGTCGATAAAATCTTATGTATTAGAGAAGACGACGACTACAAACAAGTATTTTGGGCCGTTTTAGTTCTACCCTTGAAACGTGTAAAAAAAAATTGCATTTACTATTTTGTTTTAGTCGGATTTTTTAGGAAAATGAAACTGTGTTAAAGCAAAATAAGATATGGCAATACAGTTTCATATGACAACTACTGATGGTTATCGGGGTGTATCCACATGCAAACTTTCATTTAAGTCTGTATACACAAGGTTTTTCAAACACATTGTTTAGCCACACGTAAAGTTGTTTTCGAGTTATATCCACATAAAAATGAAATTTCCGTTAATTTTGACGGTTCCGTTAAACAGATTGACGGAATCGTTAAACGGAGCTAACAAATAAACGGGTCGTCGGGGTGTAGCCACATCGAAACTTTCATTTAAGTCTGTAGCCACAAGAGTTTTTGAAAGCAATGTTTAGCCACATACAAAGTTTGTTTTCGAGTTATATCCACATAAACGTGTGGATATAACTCGAAAACAAACTTTGCGTGTAGATATAACTCGAAAACTCGGCATTCGGGTATTCCGGCAACATATCGAATTAGATCGGGCATGACATGATTTTCTTTGGGAAAACGCTCTAAAATAAGTAGAAAACATGATTGCACGAGACAAATCGTTAAATGTCCGAGTAAAAAAACATCAATCCTTGAGAAATTTTATTTTTGCTCGGCATTCAAGGAAAATCATGTCATGCCCGATCTAATTCGATCTGTTGTCCGATGACCGAGGAAATCCTACTAGAATGCCGAGCAAAAATAAAATTTCTCAAGGATTGATGTTTTTTACTCGGGCATTTAGCGATTTGTCTCGTGCAATCATGTTTTCTACTTATTTTAGAGCATTTTCCTGAGGAAAATCATGTCATGCCCGATCTAATTTGATCTGTTGCCCGATGGCCGAGGAAATCCTACTAGAATGCCGAACAAAAATAAAATTTCTCAAGGATTGATGTTTGTTTACTCGGACATTTAGCGATTTGTCTCGTGCAATCATGTTTTCTACTTATTTTATAGTCTTTTCCCGAGGAAAATCATGTCATGCCCGATCTAATTCGATATGTTGCCTGGTGACCGAGGAAATCCTACTAGAATGCGGAGCAAAAATAAAATTTATCAAGGATTGATGTTTTTTTACTTGGACATTTAACGATTTGTCTCGTGCAATCATGTTTTCTACTTATTTTAGAGCCTTTTCCCGAGGAAAATCATGTCATGCCCGATCTAATTCGATCTGTTGCCGGAATACCCGAATACCGAGTTTTCGAGTTATATCCACACGCAAAGTTTGTTTTCGATTCTAACCATTGCGTTCAAAAATTCTTGTGGCTACAGACTTAAATGAAAGTTTCGATGTGGCTACACCCCAACAACCCGTTTATTTGTTAGCTCCGTTTAACGATTCCGTCAATCTATTTAACGGAACCGTCAAAGTTAACGGAAATTTCATTTTTATGTGGATATAACTCGAAAACAACTTTACGTGTGGCTAAACAATGCGTTTGAAAAACCTTGTGTATATAGACTTAAATGAAAGTTTGCATGTGGATACACCCCGATAACCCCAACTCCTGATGTGCAATATATATAACTTGTACATATTTGTCTTTGATTACAACATGTGTGAGAGTCTACTTTGATAAGATGTGATGAATCTCTAAAAGCAAATTATTGGATCCATTTTCTCTTCTGCTTCCAAACGATAGTAGCTAGCTAACTGTATACAAAAATCTTTCGAGAAACCAAGAAAATGCACTACAAATAGTATTATCTGGATGATGCTATAACTCAAGGAGGTAACAAGTTCCTCTCTCTCTCTCTCTCTCTGACTGTGTCAAACGCAGAAACATGTCCCCAAAACACACAAAGCAGATCATCCATCTTTAACCTCTAAAACGTCTCAGACATTCCCATAAATCAAACATGTATAGACAGATGAATTTAAGGCCGAAACTAAAGCTATCAACTCATGTGACTTGAAATTCTCACATTGCTCTGGATAAAGTAAGCTCAATAGAGAGACGATCTTAAAAGTGTATCAGATGAATAAGAAAGAAAATAGGCTTTCCATTCACATTAGCAGTCTTGCAAATATTAAAAGAGCGAGCACACAATATACAATGAACTAAATGTCACAATTCGATTCCTTTGAAACTCAGTCTCATCGCCTACGTCATTTGCCACTGCAATTCAAGGCAAATATTATTAAGCAAACTATATAACTTGATGATATATATAATAATACATTCAAATGAAGAAAAGAAATAGAGGAAAGAAGACCTTAAGAACAGGCTCTCCTTTGTTAGTATTCGCAGATTGTTTAGCCATTTGCTGTAATTGAGCTTGTGCAGCTCTTCCTGCTGCTGACTTATCAAACTCTTCTTTTCTGCGTTACATAATCAAAATCCATATCTACAATTTCAGTAATTTTCAAGGAATTGAGGAATTTTAGATTCTAAAACCCTAACTGATCGATTTTCCAATAGATGCGATTCGGAGAGAAAATAAAAGCATACCGTCGCATGGCAGCTTCGGCGGCTCTAGCGCGAGCTTCGGCGGAGGCTTGTCTCTCTTCTTCCTTACGCTGTTGCTTTTGGGTTCCGTCGAAACAACTGAAGCAACCCATCTCCGATCGGATTGAATTTGACCTCTTCTTCGCTTCTGCTTTCTTCTACCAGAGAGGAACAAGTTAGAAGACGCGTCTTCTGCTAAATATGCTTCTTTACGAGATTCTTCATTTTATATTCACTATTTACATTTTTTTTGTTTTTTTTTTTTGTGCAACTCAATATTTACATTAATTTATAAATCCGATTTATCGAAAAATCCCCATTTATCGAAAAAAAAAATTTGCTTTATTATTACTCCGTTTTAATTTTTATGCAATTATTGGGAATATAAATTGATCCAATCAAAATATAATTCGTTATTAGTTTTTTTTTTTTGTCCGAAATGTTTCATTAGTTTATAAGATAAAATTGTGTAGATAGTAGCTTTTCATATCTCATAAAAGATTCATAACTTACTTGGCATTATTTATGGGCTCTCCTTACATATGTTTCTGAAGCGTGCGTCTTGCAATTACAATAAGAAGAATCTGGTAATCTTCATGATGAAGGTAATTAATTATTATGCCAATGGTCTGATTCAAGAAATGAAAACAAACGAAGCAGAAACAAACACAGTCAGAAACTCAAAAACAATTACAGTTTTTACAGCTTTCTGTGTATGTACATTAATAGCATCATAGTATTCTTCTTCAAAGAACACAGTCAAAGTCCTTGTTCATCTGGGGACCTAAGTTGCTTATAAGTCTGAGTGCAGATCAGAACTACAGCTTCTTGATGATGATTCCTTTGTCGTGAATCTGGAAATTATGAGTCTGGCAATGTTCTCACCAGCCACTGCACTTGTCTCCATTGTGCTCGCCGCGTTTTCAAAAGCATTCACATAGTACAAATGATGATCATCCAATATGAACGGTGCAAAAACTTCAGGAGCGTGGTACTTGGGATATGCACCCCAGTCTATGCGAACCGTTTCGGTTCTCACACTGTTTGAGGAAGCAGACAGACAAGTTTTAATGAAATATAAGTTAATAATGAGTCTGAGTCAGTTGTGTTATAATTACCTGAAGAGCTCATCAAGTAATGAATCTGATGCAGGTTGTCGGGTAAATATCTTGTATGTCATATCTGTTTCACTATATTTCCTTAGAATTGAAATGCATGAGAATGGAATGAGAGGATCTTCAAGGGTTCCCACCAAAGCTGGAACATCCGAAACCGATTTCATCCCAAAATATCCCTTTTCAGAGAGAAAACATCAAAAATTAGTTGAGAGTAAGAATCATGATCAGGGTAAAGTTAAAACTCCAGAAAGTGATTGATACTTACTGGATTTATAAGTCCTCTCACAAATGTTGCGTGTGTATGTTGTAGTTCCCTCTTGGGAATTGAGATCGCGGGTGAGAACTGAATATCCACCTCGTCTAATGGTGTGGCAACTACTGTGACATCGCACTTGAAGCTGTTTCCTTTTGTGGAGTTGAGCTCGTAATAGTTACCGAGATGTGAAACGGATTTGATTTTCTCGTTCAGGTGTAACGTAACATCTGAATGATTGATCAGTTTTGCAGCCATCTGCCAGTTTCCACCTTCAACAGACCATAATCCTCCACCTGAACCCGCCAAAGAGACTGCACCAGCTAGTCCACTGATGAGTACACTCTGTCCATAGTTTATCCTTGTAATAACCTGGAGTCAACAAAATAAACAAGCAAAACAGCTGTAGTATGAGGAATTTTAACAATAGTTGTTAAAGAGAAGAGTTATATGTTGAATCATATAGCAAATAAGGTATCAAAATGGCTTCAAAAGAACATTTTTAGCTGCAATCGTGAGAAAGCTTACAGTAACCAGCTCCTTGACCAATAAAGGAGAAAGCTGAGCTTCAGATAATTTCTCTTGTAGAGTGAGCTTTGTGAGATTGTACAAGCCTGACCATTTAAGCATCCCTTCAACATTGTCGAAGATAGGTCTTGATTCTAGGCTTTCATAGTACTTCAAGAAATTATCAACTGTATGCTACATCCATTGAAATATAAATCAGTTAACATACAAAAGGATCCACACACACAGATGCAAAATCAATATTGTAATTACTGGTCAAGTTCACACTAATTCATTGCTACAGATTCAAGAATTGATAGAAAATTTGCAGCATCCTGAAATCAAACTATTTTCAATTAAATAAAAATTATTTGAGTTGAAGATGAGAAAAGTATACCTCAATGAAGCTGCTCATTCTCAGCAGTGAAAACCCGTAACGAAAGAACATGTAGAGATCATTCAACCAAGAGATGATCGTATCCAGAAATAGAATACCAGAACCAAAGGTTTTGAAGATAAACCTCTTCCCATCCCAAATCCCAAGCGCCGAAGATTCTTCAATCGCCGTCGGCAATCGGACCGTCAAATTAAACCTCTCGACGAAATCCTTAACGTGGTAGTTTTTCGGGTGAAGAATCGAACCTCCGGCCTCGAAAGTATCACCGGAGACTGTAACGGTCCTCATACGCCCACCGACTATCTCGTGACGCTCAAACATCAGGATCTTGGCTCGATTTAAGCCGGTGGAAACAGAGTAGTTACGGAGGAAGTGAGCAACGGATGAGCCTCCGATCCCACTCCCGACGATACAGACGGTCGGCGGAGATTCATCCTCTACGCCGCCGCTGGATTCGCCGGAGCAATGTAGAAAAACCGGCGATAGGAGAGCGAGGAGAAGGGAGATGACTGTCGGAGAAAATTTCATTTTAGTCAACTCGTTGACTTTCGCACCCTCTTACCGATTGTAAATTATCATAAGGCCTTGGGCAATCCTCCTATAAGACTACTATAGTGCAAAGTAGATATATTATTTTAGTGTTTTTAATTTTGCAAGTGTACTTAGAAATCAAAATAATCTTCATTAAGCCCTTGCAAGTTCTTGATGATCACAAGATTCGCAACTGTCTTTGTTTTCTTAACGCTAATTCTTTTTTTTTTTTCTAAAATTTTCAATAACTATACGTCTATACCATTCCTTACAAAAGTTGGGCCTTAACTTTGGCCCTCACCAAAAGGAATTATAACAGTATAAATTGGTTTATTTGTAATAAGGGGAAAGACGTGGGTGCAGTGTCGTGCTTCGAATATTTGTAAAGTAAATTAATCAAATAAAACTGTTCCTCCTCTTCTTTTAACACCCCTTAATCCAAATCGAATGCTGCAAACGTCAATACATATCATGCTTTATTTCGATTTGTAGTACATGATGGATGTATCTAATATGTGGTAAAATCCATAAATATATTTGATAAGAATCAATAATAAACTTGTTTAATTTTAAAATCTCCCCCAACTTTAATTGAGTAACAATAGCATTTTCATAACATTTAAATCTTGAAAATTCTATCTAAATACACAAACCAATTACACCCCCCTTAGTTTGATGTATAGTGATAGCTTAAATTGTTGGAAGACTTAGACCATCCTAATTTTGTGTCTTCCCATGTAGGGCCTATAATTTTGTGTTTTTCTAGTGTCTTATGTGTCTTCCGCAAGACACTGTGTCTTTGTCTTCCCAAAAGCGCCACGTGTTGCGACGTGATTCGTCGCAACAATAAAAAATCAATTTTTTTCTTTTCGGAAGACCTCTCCAAATATGCGATAAGGATTCTCTGAACAAGTCTGATGGAAGTAATTTGTGTTGCCAATAAGACACTATGCATGTTGAAACCAACAAAAAAACCTTTAGGAGGGATTTTGTTTATTTAGGACTTGGAAACTGATTAGACTCTTGGCTAGTCACGAGGGGTTGAACCTTGATTCCTTGTTAAAAGATGTGAGATCAGAAAAAATGAAAGTGTAGATGTGTGTGTGGTCATGGTTTCTTTCTTGAGTAACAAGAGAGAACTTGAGGGGAAAAAGAAATA
>VBRH01000154.1:28532-53830 GCA_014578085.1 Cardamine resedifolia
TTTTTTTTTTTTGAAAAAGATTAACCCACTCTCTGTTTTCCTGTTCCAGATTAAACATCTCACCATCTCCTCCGAGGTAAAGAAACCAGATCCATCACTTTCATCTTTCGTTTTCTTCTATGAGTATTTGTCTTTACGATTTTCTTTGTTTCATTACAAACCCGCTTTGTTTCATTACAAAACCCTCGCTCTCTCTTCTTTTTTTTGTTTGTTTCAGACCAAACCAGTTAATATCTCCTAGAGGTAAAGAAACCACTCTCTCTTTTTCTTTTTCTTCTATGAGTTTTGTTTTTTTCTTGACGTTTTCTTTGTTTCATTACAAAACTCAACTCACTCTCTCTTTTTATGTTCTTAAAACCAGTTAACATCTCATATCTCACCATGTTTTCTGGATCTCTTTCCACGGTATGTTTTTTTATTTTTGTTTTGTAAAAGATCTCATTTTGTTTTTCTTTGACATGAAAACATATATCATCTTCATTGTTGTTGTTGTCTTTGTAGGCGATCAAGAACCGACAAAGGACCAAAAAGCTCCTCTCTTTTGCGTACGATGTGTATTCCAAATGTGGAGAAGGACTCCATTTTTTCGGACCTCGAAACAACCAGAGTCTCTCACTCCCACAGATTCTGCTTCTCCTCCAACTCTCGAAGCTGAGACCTCCGAACCTCTATCTTTATGATAAAGAAGCAAAGATAAAAGTTTCAAAACCAAATTCAGACAAGGTTTAAAGACAAGATACAGAAACTCCAAAGGGCATCCAAGCAAATTCAATAGACAAGGTTTAAAGACAAGATAGAGAAACTCCAAAGGGCATCCAAACAACCTCAAGGAATCATTATCAATCATGGATCTTGTTGTCCGGAGGAGCAGAGGCTGCACACGCGTGAGAAGGCTTCTTGAGCTGCGACATTGTTTTCTGCTCTGCCTTTCCATGCGCTCACAGTAGTGTCGAGCAGTGCATGCTTGAAAAAGAAGGAAACTGTCCACGGGGTAGGGATCCTGTTGATAGCTTTGAAGATGAGAAGTGTTTCTTGCTGGGTCCATCCACTGGAGAGAAACACTGCAGGGATTTCTTCGGGGACATATCTCTTCAGTGCACTAAAGGTGTATGCACCGATTAGTTGAGCTGAAACATCATTAACATGAAGATATGTAGATCCGGGTGAGACTGGGTTAATGATGAGGAGCGTCCCACCGAGAAACACCTTATGGTCCTTGAGAGCGTCATAGCAAAGCCTAAGAATCTGAACAGTCAATTTGTGACACCTTGTAATGCTATGAGATCCATCGACAAGGACGTCGGGGTGAAGGATGGGCACAAGTCCGTTCCTTTGGACTGTAAGAGCACAAGCCTCGTCCTCGTCCCAAGTTTTCATTCACCCCAAATCGCTCTCTCCAAGGTACATTGTTAGTTAGATAGAAGCTTGCTACTATGATGATATTACCAAACATTTCACAAACTATATATTATGATATTTTGTTCTGTTTTTTTCAGAAGAAGTAATCAACCGTGCGGCTTACATCAGGAGACCCGGATTCGGCATCCTCGCTGGTGAAGACAACTCATGATCTACATGATCATGAAGACAACTCATGATCTATATATGGACCACTATATACAAAGAGGTTACCTTGGTATGTCTGATCTCATAAGGAAGACAACTCATGATCTACATGAGGTTCTCATCTTCCGTCGATGCTTTGACATTCCTTAGCGCGGTCACTCTCTCGGGGGACAAAATTGTCGACAAGAGTTCTCTCTTGATGGAACACGGGGTGTTATCTGGTTTTGAGTTATCCATTGGTAATATGAAAGAGACGAACAGCGAGTGAAGTATAAACGAGTAAAATATATCTATATTTATTTATGAAAATAATCAATTAAACATCATATTTATCTTTACCAAAATTACGATGAAAAACATAATTATAAACTAAATTTTTAAAGAATCAACAATTGAAAAAACTTTTAAGGTATCACTTCCATTTTATCCATATAATTTAATTTATATATAAATTAGAGGCTCAAATATTCAAAAGTGTGAACTTTGATAGTAAAAAAAATATTTCGAAACAACGAACACATTATCACTGTCATGGTTTTGAATAGAATAACTAAAACTAATATCATCTTTAAATTCTTTAGAAAAATAACTATAATGCATAGTCGTGCATCGTTAGTACACAAAAATAGATAAGAAACACTCTACCAATTAATGAGATAACTTTGTTTCAAATTTTAAACTTAGGCATTCCTCAATACTTTCCACAACAGTTGGGTCAAAGTGACACCAATAGAAGCTAGGCTATCACAAGAGTGGAAAAATTAGTCTACCGAAAAAAAAATTTGGAAACATATCTAAAAAGAATTTATGTGAGATTTTAAATGCATCAATAAAAAAACTTTGAATTCGGTTAAAATATTTGCAAAAAGTATGTGCTAACAAAAAAATATTTTTAAGATTTTAACATTCATTCGATTTCATTTTTATTTTAAAAATATTTCACAATTTTTATTGTTTTCATCATTTAATTTTTCTATTTATTTATTAATTTGTACTCTTTGTATGTGGTTTTTTAAAAAAAATTCCTTTGATGTTTATGTTTTGATTCGTGCTTTAAGATGTAAAAATAAAATAACTCAAGTTTAGTATTAAAAATCATATAAAGTTTATATAAAACCTCTTTAAAGAAAAATTGTTTTATAAAAATATATCATCTGTAGGGAATGAAAAATTTATTTGAGATTTAGTGTTATCTGATTGGAAAAATAAAATATTGAAGTTTTTGCATCTCGATCCAAATATTTTTAATTGTATTAGTTAGTTTCTATGGTTTCAGATCTAGATATTTGTGGATCCGACTAAGAAATTTTGTTGGATCAAGATAAATCTTAAATTTCTGAATTTACATGTAATATCCAACTCAATTCAATTTTCTGATTATTTTATGTTATTTTAAAAATATTACCAACCGTCACATGTTATATGAGTAGACCAAAGAAATTTGTTACATGAAGATGAAAAAATTATTCATTATTTAAAAAACTCTGGTCCTTTTCAATATTTTTTCCCACTATTAAAACTTTTCCTCATTTTTCTAATAATTATATGTAATTTTAAAAACATTACCAATTATAAATGTTACTTGAGCTGACTAAAAACTGTGTACATGAACAAGTACATTTTTCATAATCGAAAGATTTGTTGCTTTAATTATTTTACCATCCAATTATAGGAGTCAAATAAAAAAATTAACTGTTTTAAATATTTGTTTCCTCTTTTAAAACTATTTCACAAATTATTTAAGAAGAGGGCTGCTGGAAGATGTGTTAATATTTTGAATTTTTTTTGGCCAAAAGATGAGATAGAAGAATTTAAATTCTAAAATTTTAAGGATTTTTTTTTTCTTAAATTCTTTTGATATATATATCCATAACTAATTATAACTCTGTTGCTCAGCGCGGATCCTTATCCCAAATACATAATCGTTGTTTAGTGTACTTTATATTAAGATGAGTTTGTTAGGAAATAAGATAATTTTTAAGTTTTTAGTAGTTAATATAATAGTTTTAAGTTTTTATTTGAGAAATATGTAATTTTTAGAATAGTTTTATTAGAGAAACAGAGGTAAAATATTTAAAAAAAACTGGCCAAATACACAAACTATCTTAAAAATTACTCTATTTTCAAATAAAAATTTAAAAACTATATATTTTCAAATTTCCTCTATTAATATTAACGCGGTCTAGTATGATTTTGTAGTTTTAAGTTTTTATTGGGGAAATATATAGTTTTTTGGAGAAATTGAAGGGATATTTTTTTTGTTCATTTTTCTCATCTCTTTATCTTCTAAAAACTTAAACTACTAAAACTATCTTCTAAAAACTTAAACTACTAAAACCCCAATTAAAACTTAAAAATTACTATTTTCACCAATTTCCCCAATAATATATTAACGCGGCCTAGTATTTGAAAATGTATGAACCATAGAGACACGTGATGACGATACAACAATTAATACTTTAGCCTACTGAAAAAAAACGAAATTACGAACTGTTAGGGTTCTATTTTTTCTGCCGGCGATGTCGCGACGAGGCGGTGACCCCGTGACAGTGTTAAACGTGGCGGAGAAGCCGTCCGTGGCGAAATCAGTGGCGGGGATCCTGTCCCGTGGAAGTTTTCGGACTCGAGAGGGTAGGTCTCGGTACAACAAAATCTTCGAGTTCGATTACGCCATTAATGGCCAGCCATGTCGAATGCTAATGACCTCCGTCATCGGCCACCTGATGGAGCTTGAGTTCGCCGATCGTTACCGAAAATGGCACTCCTGCGACCCTGCAGATCTGTACCAAGCTCCGGTCATGAAACACGTTCCCGAGGTATGTGATGCCCCGTTGTAATTGTATGATTCTGTGTAATTTTGGGTAGTTGATTTAGTCATTGATTCTCTCTAACTAGGAATTGTTGCTTGGGTCTGATTTGTTATGGTGATTGCAACCGTAGAAAGTGGGGAATTCTAGTTTATAATGAAGTTGGGTTTTGCTGATTTCCAAGTTTTGTTTAATTCTGGTTTTGAGCGAGTTAGGACAAAAAAGATATTAAGAAGACTTTGGAGGAGGAAGCGAGGAAAAGCGACTGGCTTGTGCTGTGGCTTGATTGTGATAGGGAAGGTGAAAACATTGCATTTGAAGTTGTCGATGTTTGCAGAGCTGTCAAACGTCATCTTTTTATACGGAGGGCTCATTTCTCTGCGTTAATTGACAGGTAGAGATTGCTGAACACGTTATATATCTTCTACTGATCACTCTATCTCAAACGATTGAACCAATTCTAATGATGCATTGGCATTGGAATTGCTAGGGAAATTCACGAAGCAGTTCAGAATCTTAGAGATCCTAATCAATTGTTTGCTGAGGCTGTAGATGCTAGACAAGTGTGTTTCTTCTCCTTAAATCCTTGTGTTGTTTATTGCGTTTTTCATTTCTATATATTTGTATTTCCTAACAGTTTCTTCTGAATGCTTTAGGAAATAGACCTACGCATTGGTGCTTCTTTCACTAGATTTCAGACTATGCTGCTGAGAGATAGGTTCGCTATTGACTCCACGGGGGAGGAGAGGAGTCGTGTTATAAGTTATGGTCCTTGCCAGGTAATGTGATACCAGTATCCATAAGTTTCAGAACTATCGGTCCCATTATATATATATCAGAGCCAGTTTATCCTGTTAGGTTTGATATTTCTCTGCTTCAACTGCAGTTTCCTACACTTGGCTTTATTGTAGAGCGATACTGGGAGATCCAGGCACATGAACCAGAAGATTTTTGGACTATCAACTGTTCTCACCAATCAGAAGAAGGCTTTGCCACCTTTAATTGGATGTACTATTTTCAACTGCCATGCTTATTGTTGTTCCCGATCTATTCTTCTTGAAAATGGCATTGACGTCATTTCTATTGCAGGCGCGGTCATCTATTTGATTATGCTTTAGCTGTCACATTATATGAGATGTGCATTGAGGAACCTACTGCCACTGTGAGTAAAAACAAGAAACATCTTATCAGAGGGAATTTTATCATCTGATACTGCATCGTCTAGCTAATATTGTGTATTTTGTTTTATAATCTCCATCCAGGTAATGAATGTCCCACATCCAAGGGAACGATTCAAATATCCTCCTTATCCTTTGAACACCATTGAACTTGAAAAACGCGCTTCAAGATACTTCCGCCTGAGTTCAGAGCACACCATGAAGGTTTGAATGAGTATTAGATTGATGCAGATAACTTTTTTATGATCCTTTGGTCCATTAGGACTGCATGTTTTTCACAATTTTCTGAAATTCTATTGTATCTTGGTAAAGTTTTCTGCTGTCTCTTAGGCTGATTGGCCTTTGAATTATTGAATTACAACTAGATCTCTCTGTTTAATTACATCAAAAATGTCTGGATAGGTGGCAGAAGAATTATATCAGGCTGGTTTCATCAGCTATCCGCGTACAGAGACCGATTCTTTTTCGAGCAGGACAGAT
Source organism: Cardamine resedifolia (assembly GCA_014578085.1). Taxonomy (NCBI): domain Eukaryota; kingdom Viridiplantae; phylum Streptophyta; class Magnoliopsida; order Brassicales; family Brassicaceae; genus Cardamine; species Cardamine resedifolia. The sequence goes on from VBRH01000154.1 coordinate 34,564, forward strand.
TTACGTGTGAGTAACTTTTTCTCGTGAGCCAGTAAGGTTGATTTGGAGTTTATGATTTATTTTGATAGTCGCTTAGAATCTCTAGTTGTGTCTAGGCTATGGTGGAAGAACAAACAAGACATCCTGAATGGGGTTCATATGCACAAAGGCTATTAGAACCTGAGGGGGGCCTCTGGAGAAACCCTGGGAATGGTGGTCATGATGACAAGGCTCACCCACCCATTCATCCAACAAAATTTTCTAGCGGAGAGCCTAACTGGACCAGAGATCACCTTGTAAGTATGGCTGTCAGTTTGGTTAACATACCCAAGCATCGTTATGATCTTGTTTATCTCCGTTGGAATCAACGTTTGTTTCCACTATTTCAGAATGTGTATGAGCTAGTTGTCCGACATTACCTAGCATGTGTTTCCCAGCCGGCAGTTGCTGCTGAAACGACAGTGGAAATTGATATTGCTGGCGAGCGCTTTTCTGCATCTGGGAGAGCAATATTAGCTGTAAGACTCCTCACTCACTACTTTTTAGTCTTAATTTCTGTGGAATGAAATGTAAAGCTGCTTTGTTTGTTAAGGTGTTTCCTGTTTTGGTAGTAAAATAAAATTGGAGAAACTGCAATCAAATTAATGATCAGTTGGTAATGCTAGATCTCTGCACTACATATCATTTGGCTTATATTTTTTTGCAAGAAAGATGAGAAAAGTTTGCAGGTACTGGACAGGGATGGGTTGATCAGTGCTTGATCTTGCCTGACCAAATCAAGATGCTCTTCTTTGGAAAAATTAAATCGCTTTTCCCAGGAAGATTCAATGCTAAATCCTGAATAGAATAAGAAACTTACACGGACCAGTAGGGAGTGACTAATGCAGTAGACACTTAGATAAGACCCCAACAAGCTAGTCATAAAGCAACATGCTCATTTATTGTTGTTTCCAATTCTACATATATGACGCCAGTTTTAATGTTAAGTGTTGAACTTAGCCAAAAGTTTTTTTTTAACTGTTCATCTATTGATTTAGCTGCTGTTTATCACAATCATATATGTTGCCTACTTGTCCCTTCACTAATTAATTGAATACTGACCTTATTTTTCTTTGTGTGACCAGAAAAATTACCTTGAGGTTTACCGCTTTGAATCATGGGGAGGTTCAGTGATTCCTGTGTATGAAAAAGGGCAGCAGGTTGTTTAATTCTATATCTCAGCTATGCCTCTTTTCAATAAACTACTTGTCCTAACTTGTAAGTTACATTCCTTGACTACTAAACCATAATGCAATTGAACGGCATAACTTTGCATGGTAGTTTCTAGCTGAAAGTGAAACTTGTGTCATTATTATTATTATAGTGGCTCAAAATAGTTATTGCTACTAATGTGGAGAAGCAACCACAGTTTGCTTTATTTTAATGGACAAGGCCCCTTGTTTATTGGCATAAATCTGTGTATAGGGAGTCCCGCCTGACCTTCTATATTTAAAACTACTGGGCTATTTTTCAGACATGATGGAGCTTATTCATGTGGCTCACATTTCTTCCCAAGAGGCTGTCTTAACTGCTAGAATTTCTGTTTAACATTCACTTCTTTGATTTTTTTTTTTTTGTTTCACCCTATTGATTAGTTCTTACAGCCTGGACAATCAATGATGATTCTGAATTTCTTTGTAATGTGCAGTTTATCCCTACAGCTTTGACTCTTGATTCAGCTGTAACGAGGCCGCCACCACTATTGTGTGAAGCTGACTTACTGAGTTGTATGGACAAGGTGATTAAAACTGTCTGGTTTGCTCTTCTTTACGTGATGGTATTTGCATATTCTTGTTCACCAGTTCCTAAAATTCTCATCCGATCATGTTTAATATCCCACCTCTTGTGAATGTTAGGCAGGCATTGGCACCGATGCGACAATGCATGACCACATAAAGAAACTCCTTGATCGGGGTTATGCTACAAAGGATGCTAATACGCGGTTTTCTCCAACCAACCTGGTAATTGATATGATACTCAAACTATCCAAAAATTTCGTCATTGTCATTTTTAGTGCTATTATATTTTTTGTGTGGTTATAGCTCAACCCGTTAAAGTGTATTATAATGTTTGAATAGTGATAGTTGTATCTTCAAGAATTATTCAAAGTTATGTTAGCTTACTCTGCTGATTTCATTTCAGGGTGAGGCGCTTGTGATGGGATATGATGACATGGGGTATGTATAAGCCTGCATGTGATATAATAACAATTTTTCCTTACATGCAAAACCACTTGTATGCCCCTTTGTGTATCATTGTATTTGTGGCTTTCTATCATATTTCCCTTTTTATAAGAGGAAAGTGATAAGAATTTATATTCTTCATATTAAGGGCCTATATATTTGGAGAGACCTAATTTGTATCAAGTCCCTGTTGAAGAGCCCTCTTAGAATTTGATGTGTGTCTTCTTGTTGCCAATCTTTTGATGTTTTTCTCTCAGCTATGAACTTTGGAAACCAAATCTCAGAGCCCTCATGGAACATGATATGAATGAAGTTAGTGTTGGCAGAAAGACTAAAGCTGAAGTTCTTGAAACATGTTTGCAGCAAATGAAAGCGTGTTTCATAGATGTGAGTCAGCCTTTTTTTTTTTTTTAGTATATATTTTTTGCCTTCTCTCAGTGGCCAAATCTGTTTTTGCTGAAGCTGTTGCTAACTCAGTAGGCTGAAACTGAATGTCATTTTGTATATATTTGTCAATTCAAAAATTAATTCTCGCAGGCAAGAGCTAAAAAAGCAAAGCTCTTAGAAGCAATGACAATTTTCTTTGAAAGGTTGTTTCATTACTTTGTTCAATTACTGTGTCGCTTAAGTCTGTTCTGTCATCATATTTAAATGATACTGCATGTGCAGATCTAATAACACTGACGAAGGTGAAAACCAGACAGCTGGTGAAGTTGTCCGACGATGCAATCTCTGCCATGAATCAGATATGGCGCTCAGGAAGAACCGGGTATAAATATTCTTTCAAAAGTATACTATTAATGTGGATATGAATTGCTCTTCTGTCGTGTGAATGGGAACCACAGGTTAAACAGTCTCTGCCCTGGCTTTGCAGGATGGCAATTTCATGGTTGGATGCATGAGTTATCCACAGGTCAGAATTTTACAGCTCTTTACATAGCATGAATTGTTGCAAATTTTACCACCTTATCTCTGAAAATTATTATCTAATAATTGTTCGTTTATGCTATCCTTGCTTACACCTATTAATTTAACACATCGTCCTTTCTCAGTGTCGGAGTGCAGTCTGGCTTCCTGGACCGACACTGGAAGCATCCGTCACTACTGATGTTTGTCAGTCCTGTGGTCCAGGTTGTCCATCGTGACAGTGAATTGAAATCCCAAAACTATATCACACTTGGATGACACAGCATTTATATGTGAAACATTCGTCTCTAATTAACTGGTGCAAATTTTTCTGTAGGCCCTGTGTACAAGATACGTTTCAAGTTCCGTCAGATTGGAATTCCACCAGGCTTTGATATTGATCACTTAGGTGTGCAGATTTTTCAAACATTTGCAACCAACTTGTTGTCTTATATTTAATGGTTCACCGTAATCTTTTTCTAATTGGTCATGTTAATTTTTGTGATCAGGTTGCATCGGTGGCTGTGATGACATTCTTAAACAATTGATAGACATATGTGGAACTGGATCCCGTTCTCAAGGTTAGAGAGCTTTGTAGTTACATGATACATATACTTAGACCAAACATTTAAGCATGTTTTTGTATTATGCATGATACAATTTTCCTTTTCCCATCATCTTCCTTCATAAATAAGTGTGCGAGAAGTAGGCATCTTGCAAATAGAGAACATTTAGGCTAAAAAGGATCGATGATTTGTTACTGTAGCAAGGAGAGCTCCAGGTACTGTGTCGTCAAACAATCTCCAAGGAAGCAACACAAGACAGAATAATGCCTGCTTACATTGTCAGGAACGAGGACATACTTCTGCTAATTGTCCGTCACGGGTTTCATCAGCATCTCGAAATTCTCGTCCTTCTGGAACAAATCGAAGAAATGGTAACGATCCTTTCTATATATTTATAGTAAACAAAGATCATCTCATTTCTTAATAGGCTTTTGTTAGTATCTACTACTCAAACTACCATCAAATCGTCTAGATCAAGTCATATTGTTGTCATAATGCAGATGAAGCTACGGTATCATGTAACAGTTGTGGAACACCATGTGTTCTTCGTACAGCAAACACAGAAGCTAACAGGGGAAGGAACTTCTTCTCATGTCAATCACAAGGCTGCAGTTTCTTTGCGTAAGAGTCGCAATTTCTTAGAGCATAGATTCGATCTTTTCCGTTTAAATCACTCAAATATCTTCCATTGAACTCAACACAACCGCTTTTGGTTTGCATTGCTTGTAAACAGATGGGAAGATAGCATCAGCAACAGTGCTGGAAATGCAACAACAGGGTCTAATAGTGGCGGAAGCGGTAGACGCGGCAGCCGTGGTCGTGGCCGTGGAGGTAGGGGCGGCCAAAGCGGTGTAGGACGACGTGGAGGTGGAACAAGCTTCGTCTCTGCAACAGGAGAGCCAGTGAGTGGTATAAGGTGCTTCTCATGTGGTGATCCTTCACATTTTGCTAACGCTTGCCCTAACCGTAACTCTAACGTTAACAATTACTAAGCCTACTTACTATATTAATCATAATTAATTCGTGTGAATCCAATTATTTATCCATGGACTCAAACGGTAAGAACATGCTTTACACTTGTCTTTGCAGAACAACTTTTTTTAATTAAACAATAATATTTTCCAACGGTGAAATTCTAATCGGGTAATAATTGATATAAAATAGTTCTCTCTAACATTGTAGTTTTTGGTCAACGCATTGGGTCAATTAATTGGATAATATATTAATCCAGAAGTTAAAGTGAAAGTTATCGATATATTGTTTTTCATAGTGATTAGGTTTATGGTTTAACTTTATATATTTTAATGACCTCAGCAATAATAATAATAAACGGGACACTTTTGCTCTGGAATTCATAATTTGCGTAAATCACGGTTAGCTGGATTTCTCAATATAATATTTCACGTGCTATTCTGAATCGTGCCCACCAAATTATATCTAATCTCTTGTACTAGTTTTTAATTTAGCTATGTGGTGTGATTTAATGTGGATCTGTTTTTCTTTCTTTTTTGGTAAATATATTTGTAATCTTCCATCTCGTAAATTTGGATTACAGTGTCAGAACCTATTAAAAGTCTATTAAGTCATAATTCTAATTTAATGAAAGTCATATTTAAATGAATTTGAGGGTTTTTGAATCTGTTTTTAGTGGGCAGAAAAATAAATATCATAATGAGAATAATGAGAAGAAAAGAGAAAAAGGAGAAAGAGGAAAAAGAAAAAGAAAGAAAAAATAAAAATAAGAAAAAGAAACAGATCGAAAGGAGAAACAGAAAAACAAATAAATTCTTTTTCTTTTCAAACTTCGTGGACGATATCAACAGCTAGCCATAGCCGCAAGCGGATCTCAATTCGGGGCTGTGGTCAGAAAGTTATGGCCGTTCTACTGAGGTAGATTTTTGTAGATTAGATTCCACCGTCGTCCAACTTCAATAACAGTTTTCCGGTGAAGCGTAAGGAGCTAGAAAACGATCCATATACCAATGAAAAACTCCAGATGTCAGCTTTCCAGATTAATTGACCGATGTGGATTCAGATGACCGGAATCTGAGTTTTAAGAAAATGGCGGCAGATATCTAATTTCAGGAAAACCCTAGTTTCTATAATTAATAAACCCTAGTTTATATTTCTGGAAAATTTCTAATTTGGGAAAGTTTATATTTTAGGAAAGTCCATACAAGGGAGTATAAAAGAGGATTTTTTCTTGAAAAATAAAGTTTTCCAAAAAGGAAAGTTTCCAAAACTTTCCAAAGAAAAAATGAGTTATCTCCAGCATTTAGTGGCTAAGGTGAGGGCTAACCACGCAATCCTCCCCTTTCATTTTCGTATTATCTTAGTCTAACGCTCCTCCATTAATAGTTTAGAACTAGAATATGTATGTCTCTGTGATCGAGTATGCTTTATTTCGTGTTAAACCGGATGTAGGTGATTTTGATGATTTCACATATGGAGTGATTCAAATGTGTTTGGTGATTAGTGATGTGATATATAATATATATATATATATGTGGAGACTTGGTCACGGCTATCGATAAAGCGTCTATGGGCGGTGTGATTAAGCACTATCTCATACTAAAGCCTCTACGGAGGGTGTGGACGATTACTTAATTCGCATAAGACTCATTGTTTGTATTTCTTGGGTGCTTTATGTGTCGTGATTACTACATGTTTTAGGTCTAGACTCTCGTGGTTATGGTGTAAAGTTGGGTATGCGGACTTGCGTGTTGTTCCTAGCATCCCACACTTTGTTGAGTAACTTCCCTGTTACTCATACCCTCGTCTCTTGCAGATTAGTTTAGAAGTAAGTTTATTTGTTAATGGATTTGCGATTAATGGAAGATTTGGTGGAACCGGGAAGTCAAGACGTTGACTAACATGGTATGACAAAATTCATTCCTCTTAGTCTTCACTCTCGAGGGATATGATTTTAAATCAAATAAAGATTCGAGTCATATTTAGACTTATTCGTACACCATGAAAGTTTGAAAGGTATTTTTTCCTTTTCTTCCGACAAAATTTTCAAAATAAAGGATAGAATATGTAATTGAGAAGCTGATGTTAAAGACATCTCCTTTTCCGATCGTAATACGATCACTCGTTTTTGCGAAACTAAATGTAATAAATACGTACGTAGTTATATTTTTATATTTTTATATTGCAGATGTTAGTCTTTAATATACTAAGTATTAAATCCTCTAATATTTTTTTGAACAACCTGATTTTAATGACTGTATAGTATATATTGATCTATTTATGGCCAAACTGTCTTTTTTTTTTTTTAATTTTAATGATGGCCAAACTTAATCTTGCGTGTGTTAATAATATCATGGTTAGAACTGGGATTGGATATAAATACTCAAATCACAACGCAATCTTAGTGGTCGGGTGATATGTATCTTTATTACCTAACTTGATCATACACTTTAATAATCTACTCGGAGCATCTAATGTAATTTAGTGATAATTAACTAATGCTTTTCAAGAAAAAACCTAGCGAATGATATCCCAAATCCCAATGTAAATTCTTGGTAGTCTAAACTAAAGCAATAGTTGTATCAACAACTATCAACACATCCAGATATATTATTTTGACAGATATAACATTTTATCAGTTTGGTTTTCTTAAATGCCATGTTCCATCTCTTAATGAATCAATGACATATTTTTCTATATCTATTGCTATTTCTACAATTTCGCTATTTTTCTTTCATATAAGGTAGTTTGTTGGTAAATGATCTATTATAAAAAAATGGTACTAAATGCTAATTGATTAGCAAAATATTGGGGGGAAAAAACTAAATAAAATGCAAATTAAACCACATATAACAACAATAAATAAACACATTGGATCTCTTCACCGACGGGTCTATTTTGTCCTCTACTTTTAGCTATTTTTTTTTTAATGAAGGAGATAGCTACACTTTATTTTAATTTTTTTCGTTTCATTTAGCTAACACTTTATGGAAAACGAAACATGCATGATTTTATGGGGATGAGAGAAATGTATGATAATGACATATATAATTATATAATGAGGCGATTAAAAAAGAGAATTCAAAGGGAGAAGTTAAGGCAAAGTGGGGAAAATAAATAAAGGAAAGAGATTCTTTTGTCCCGTAAAAAAAAATAGAATGAATGATGGCGATGTCCTCCTCCTCCTCGTGCTTGCTTAATTAATTTTCCTTCGTTAAATGAATAATAATTACAAAAAAAATAATAAGGATAAAGAAAAGGATACAGTAATGATCGGATCATATAGAAGAAATCAACGGTGGAGATTCATTCAAACCAGAGGACACAAACATCTCTCTCTCTCTCCCACTTTTCTCCCGGAGACAGTTAACGTGATTCTCTCTTTCCCCTTTGCCCAAGAGCTATACGACAAACCACAGACCACACACGAGAGAGAGAGAGAGAGAAGAGAGATTCATTTGCTACTCATACTTCATACATAGAGCCTCTAGAGAGAGTGTGTGTGTGAATTGCAATTTTTGACCGTGGAGGAGAAGAGAAGGGAGGTATCGTCTTTTGCTTAGATGAAACCGACCGGAGAAGGAGGAGGCGGAGTCGCCGAAGTTGAAGGAACGGTGGCGGAGGGTTCTTCGTTGTTAATTGTAGGTGTAAAGCCTGATGAATGGAGCCGAGAAGTGCTAACATGGTCATTGGTGAATGTAGCGCGTCCTGGAGATCGAATCGTTGCTCTTCACGTTCTAGACTACTCTCTTGGTTTGTTTGTTAAACCCTCGTTTTCGTTTCGATCTGAGTTTTTTTTTGGTTACTAATTTTAGTTTATTATTTTGTGTAGAGGGCTCAGCGTCGCTTATTTCGTTGGTTAGGAGTTTTGATACAATGCTTGGTGTTTATGAAAGCTTCTGCAACTTAAAACAGGCAATTTTTTCTCATTATTTGTGACTGTTTAAGTGAAAATTTTGAGGGTTAGGTTTATTAAAATCGATTGATGTTTGTGAACAGGTAGATTTAAAGTTAAAGGTTTTCAAAGGGAAGTCAGCTAGGAAAGTTCTTGTACAAGAAGTGAAATCATGTGGAGCTACAAGTTTAATCCTAGGTTCCTCTAGGAAACATCACACAATCCGTTCATCAGCTTCCTTAGCCAAGTATTGTGCTAGGAATCTTTCCAAGGATGTCTCAGTTTTTGCTGTCAAGAGTGGCAAAATTATGTTCCGCAGAGTTCCTAATACTAATGGTACGCTACGGATTAGTTTCTGTTATTAATTGTGGTTTAATTTGTTCTGATTTGTTGAATTGTCGATGTCTACTTTGGTTTGTTCTCTCTTATGTTGTAGTTTTTTTTTTGTTAAACTAAGTTTTGGGGTTTGCAAGTTCAGATGGTCCACACGTGAATCTTCCCTCTTTAGTTTGTGGGTCACCAGACATTGCTATTGAAGCGGCAAAGATTGGAAACAACTTTAGCCCTGCTAGAACGAGCTCACGCTGGACAAGAACTAGTCGCAGTTCATCATTGCAGTCTCCTGAAAGCTTAGGTGTAGACAATTCCTTGGCTTTAGTGCCAGTACAAACAAATGAGACTGATTCAGGTTCCCTTGAGTCAGGACCAGGTTGGCATTTTCTTCGCGGGATTTACAGTAATCGAAAAAGCTGGACCAAAGTTTCGGCTAAGAAGGCTGTACTTCAGTGGGTTTCGAGGCTGCGAGGTCGGCATTCAGCAGCTACAATCTATCTGGATAAGAAACGGAGTGATTCTGGTTGTGATGAAGATTGCTCTTCTAGTATTGACGGTGACGATATTTCCAATTCACGATTTGGTTCTGAGCTTATGCAGTCTCCTCTTTCTCCCTTCATTGGATCAAACAACATCCCGGAAGAGCTGGAGGGTCTACATGAAAGATACTCTTCCACATGTAGATTATTCACATACGTGGAAGTTTTGTTAATGACCTCAAACTTTTCATCTGGTATGTCCCTTTCCATGTTCTAACATGAGTTTGGTTTTGGTCTGAATTGATTTTCAACCCTTTGCTTATGGATACATATTTTTTCTGTTTTCAGAGAACTTGATTGGAGAAGGTGGTAATAGTTATGTTTATAGAGGAGATCTACCAGACGGGAGGGAATTAGCTGTCAAAATATTGAAGCCCTGTCTGGATGTGTTGAAGGAATTTATACTGGAAATTGAAGTCATTACAAGTGTACATCACAAGAATATAGTATCTCTCTTTGGTTTCTGTTTTGAGAATAATAATTTGATGCTGGTGTACGACTATCTACAACGAGGAAGCCTTGAAGAGAACCTTCATGGTAAATAAACTACATTTGAGATTTCCTCTGGATTCTCTCATACAGTCATACTAAAGAAATATCTATCTTGATTGTTCTCATTTCTTGATTCAGGTAATAGAAAGGATGCAACAAATTTTGGCTGGCTGGAGAGATATAAAGTGGCAGTGGGTGTTGCCGAGGCACTAGACTATCTACATAATACTCATGATCCAGAAGTTATTCACCGAGATGTGAAATCTTCCAATGTTCTTCTGGCAGATGACTTTGAGCCACAGGTACTGCGATATTTCAATCTTATTCTGCATTCATTTACAGATGCAAACTATAAGAATTTGCTGAGTTTCTGTGATTGACATTGCTGTAACATACTGGTTCAGCTTTCAGATTTCGGATTCGCCAGCCTGGCTTCAAGTGCTTCACAGCACGTGTCGGGTGGGGATATTGCCGGGACATTTGGGTATATAACTTTCTTTTTTACACCTTCCTTTAAAACCATCATCAATCTTCCTCTTATTTCTCCTTATTTGACAGTTACCTAGCACCCGAGTACTTCATGCACGGTAAAGTAACAGACAAGATTGATGTCTATGCTTTTGGTGTTGTATTGCTCGAGCTCCTATCGGGTAGAAAACCAATCTGCGTCGACCAGTCTAAAGGCCAGGAGAGCCTTGTGTTGTGGGTAAGCATAATTGTCCATCTTTTCTACTCTTCCATGTCATTGCAAGCAAATTAGAGGGAGCAATTGTTACTCTTCCATGTCTATATTAAATGACTTAAGTTACATCTCTTTCCCAGGCAAACCCAATTCTAGAGAGTGGAAAGTTTGCTCAGTTACTGGATCCAAGTTTAGAAAATGATAACAGTAATGATCTCATCGAGAAACTATTGTTAGCTGCCACACTATGCATCAAACGCACACCTCAAGACCGTCCGCAAATTGGCCTCGTAAGCTATACATATCACTTATCTCGCGGGCTCTCTTTTTTTCTTTTTTTTTTCTTTTCTTGATAGTCTTTTATTCTTCTGTTAACCACACCACAGGTGCTAAAGATCTTACAAGGGGAGGAAGAAGCAACAGAATGGGGGAAGCAACAAGTGAGAGCCTCAGAAGACGAAACAGCGTATTTGACAAATATAGAATCACACATAAACCTTGCATTGCTTGATTTGGAGGATGATGCAGCTTCCGATAGCAGCCCTGAAGCTAGTAGTATCTCTGTTGAGGAATACTTGAAAGGGAGATGGAGCCGCACTGCTAGCTTCAACTTCAACTAATAGATTTTTTTTACTAGTTTTAACCCCGAAAAATCCAAAAGAATCTGACTGATATATTAAGTTGTGTAAATTGTAATCGGTTTTATGAGGTTTTCAAACTTAAGATGTGTCAATTTAGGAAAAAGTGAAGAGCTCTTGTAGAAAAAGCCAAAAATTGGAGTTTGTGTTCTTTGTTTGTCAAGTGTAGAAAATGTTTTTCTGTGTTACACTTTGATGTTTCTTTCCTTTTCGGTTTTAAGATTATAAAATGCAAGTTTTCCGGTTTTGTATTTACGGTTCGGTATGGATAGACATTGAATTTTTAAAGAGTGATTTACATTCTAACACCATTTTGTGAGAAGTTGGAGTTTTATAGAGTGATATCTCGAAGCCCACGATATCTTTTTCTTTAAATTATATTATAGAGTAAAACTACTTTCAACCCATTCTATATTTTACTCTAAAATAAAATAATTAAAATATTATTCTATATTTGGAGTAATTTTATTCATTACTCTATTATAGAGTAAAACTTTTGTTATTTATAAAATAGTCTTTTAACTTTCATATATTTTTATTTTATACTTTAAAATATTATTAAATAATTTTTAGCTAAATGTTGATAATTTATTTTATAAATTAAAAAATTGCTATATAATTAAATAAAATTTTAAAAGACAACAACAACAACTTGTATTTATTAGAAAATACAAAGAGCATAATCAAAATATACAATGAAATACCAAAACTAAAGAAAAACAACATAAATTAAATATCACACAACAAAACCAATAACTTAATAATTAGATAAATCGCTTCTGGATCTACCAATATTATTAAAATATGATAATCTAGGATTAGCGTGATCTAAATGCATCAATTGAAGTTGCAAGAGAAGCTCCACCTCCGGAACTCGAAATAGTAGAAAATGATAATATTCGATTTCAATAATTTTTTGGCCGAAATAGAAATATCAAGGATAAAGAAGCTCATTTTATACTTTGAAATGCTTTAATAGATCATTTGTGGGAGAAATATTATAATGATGATGGTTAAAATCTATTGTCTTTTTTTTTAATTGTTTTTTACTTATGTTGTGTTATGTATTTTTATTTATGTAATAAGTTTTTATTTCAATAAACCATAATTTCATTGAAGCTTAAAATAAAATAAGTGGATAAAATTTATAATTTTGATAAATAATAGATGTTTTAGAAAATTAATAATTAAGCAGAGAAATAATCTATTTGGAATATTCTTTTTAGAGTAAGAAATAGAGGAATAAGTTGGAGCAAAACCCATCTCTATTTTAGAGTTGCTCTATTTTAGAGTAAAAAATAGAAGAATTGGTAGGATATGCTATGAGACATCATTTTTTTGCCAAGACACCCTTTTTATTTTTATTTTTTTTTCATGGCAACACCTTTTTTTATTAGATATGTTAATTGTTGTCCATGTTTGATGATTGACTCATGATTTTAAGAGTGGCAGAATAAATGTTTTGATGATTCAGAGAACCACACCTAGCTGATGACTTGAAGAAGTTTTACAACACTTCTTTTGCTTCATTCTTTCTTTCGAATCGTACTAAAAATATTCGTGGATTAACAATGATACATTCAAAATATAGCAAATAATATCAAATAAGTTCATAAGGTTTCTTGGGGATGAAGAAATTAGAACAAAAAATGCAAAAAGTAGCAAAGTTTGGTCAACTTCACCGTTTTAAATCTTTCCCAGAGTCTTAGAGCTACTATGTTATGTGACAAACATTGGATCTTCAAGATGTTCCATGAAATTATGTGTTAACTATCAACATAGTTTTTACTTTTAACCCATCTAAAATCAATTGTACTGACTCTGCATTTGTTATATTCTCTTAACTATCATCATAGTTTTTACTTTTAACCCATCTAAAATCAATTGTACTGACTCTGCATTTGTTATATTCTCTCTTACTATTGCAAGAGTTGCTCTACTCTAGTCCATCTCTTTCTTCCTCAAGGTAAATAAACCAACTCCGTCTCTCTTCTTTTTCTTTCTTTCATAAGTTTTTTGTCTTTATCTTTTTTTTCTTGTTTCATTACCAAACTCATGTTCTGAAAGAGAAAAAAAAAATCATGTTCTTAAAACAGAGAGACCAAACATGTTAACATCTCAGTATCTCATCACGGTAAGAAACAAGATCTGACTCTCTCTTCTTTGTTTTAAACAAAAATGTCTTTCATATATTATATTCTTTACAAAAATGTTAATTTATTAGATATTAAAATACTATAAACATTTTCTTCTACACATAATAATGTAAATAACATATATCAACTTTTTTTAAATGATATAATTATATTACTCTTTCCGTTCCATTTTATAAGAGGTTTTAGTTAAAAACGAGGAGTTTAAAAAACTACATTAAATCATCTTTATTTTAAATTTTTTCTATCTTCAAAACACTAATAAATATTTATTTTAAATAATCCAACCAATAATAATTAATTATTTGCATAGAAACTTGCAAAACATCTAATAAAATGCAACAAGAAAAATGCCTTAAACCTCTTATGGAAGAAAGGGAAATATATATCCAAAATTATCCGTAACGCCAATATATATACAACTAATTATTTTATTATATTTGCACACATTATTATCATCTAATTAACATTGTAAATCATAACTCATACAACTATATAGTTACAAAAATATATTATTTCATGATATTATTTATCAAAAGATAATGGTAGCAATATTGCTAAAAATGTATAAATCTAGAATTTATATTTTAACTTTTAGAGTTTTTAAAGAGTATTAGGAAATTTATCTATTTTGGATATTTATTTATGATTCCAAAATTTTACAAGTTTAATTATGGAAAAGAACAAAACAATCATTTGTTCCTCCTTTCCTCTCCCTATCTTTCTCGAATCTCTCTCACATTATCATGCTAGTTTTTTAATTGGGTAACTAATAATACTACAATCTCTCTCACATTATCACGAATATACTTTAGAAGCAGTAAGGGAGAAAAAAGAAAGAAAAAAGACATAAACTCTGTAAAGAGAAGATTGACCATTTTCTGACTTATGTATTGTCGTTAAAATCTTCATTTTAAAATCTGATTTTACACCCTGGAAAAGGATCAATAACGTTGATCTCCTTTGATAATTGACTCCTTAATCCAACAAAACCAAATTAGATGATAAAAAAAAAACCCACAAGTGTTAACCATGATGTGATGGTCATAGCAATTTTTGTATCTTGACTTGTGTCTTACTCTACAGATTCAATCCTTTGTGCATCTTTTGACTTATCTCCTCCAAGTCGATAACTTGAGGAATATCGATCCTTTGTGCTGCCTTTCTTGCTTCGAGTTCCCGAGTCAATTCAGCAATCTGTTTTTGTATTTTAGCCCCTCCATCGGGTAGCTTTGAGACCGTACTCTATGAGATGAAAAACGAACCAAAAAAAAGAGAGACTTAGAGAGATGAATTGATGAAGCTTTCTGGTTGGTTATTTACATGGATTCATGTCTTTACCTTGTTCTCCATTAGCATTGAGAAACGACTGATTCTTGTTTTAATTTCGCTTTCTGACAATTCATTGTCGTCGATTGGGGAAATGTTGATTCTCTTGTCCGATTTCACATCCTTTGGCTTGAACGCATACTCAGCCCTGCCAGAAATCAGTTTTCCAAATGTTTCAGAGATTATACTAAAACACAATACGTAGTTAAACTGGACAAAAAGGCTGTTGATATTAATACCCATTAATGACGGTTTCTTGTGAAGAATTTGCTGATGGGCGTCCTCCTAAGAATGATGTTGTTCCTCGCCTTTTTAAGTTGAAGAACGAATCAGAAACTGGGATTTGAAGATGATGGAAAACTGTTTTATAACTACAAAGTTGGTTTGGAGACATAAGAGTCACCTTAATTCTTCTTCTTCTTCTTTCTGTATCGCTTGGACAGGAGCACTCTTGGAGAATAGTAGGCTGTGATGACTAACTCCAGCAATCCCGAGAGTTTCAAGGAACTTTACGTGCGATTCGAGAGCTTCATCCCTACATGAACAAACAAACATAAGTTAATTTAAATTCTAATTAAACAATAGTGAGGAAACAGTTTTTGCTCAGAATTGAGGGTTTTCTTACAATTTGATCTGGTTATAATGTTCTTCATATAGTTGCTGCTGTGTAGGTGAAACATCAAAGCCTCCCTTGGGAAGACTAAAAAGTTCTCGAAGGTCCTGAGAGAGAGTGATCATTTGGTATTTAACATTACAAACAAATAAAAGAATAAAAGAAAAACTAGAAAACACTTCACTGCCATTTAAAGAAGAATTGGGATTGGACCTGCTGGCTGAAGTAGCGGATTTGTTCTTTATGCTCAGTTGCAGTTTTAAACAAGCCTCCCTTGTACACCTAGGAAAGCATATACCAATGGCACTTTATCATACAAATGATCATAAATATCAAAATCACTAATCGTGGAACAAAAAAAAATGTCACATACCTGCTTTCTGTATATCTTTTCTTCAACAGTTGCTGAGGTCATTAACCTATACACGATTACATCCTTGGTTTGCCCGATTCTATATGCTCGATCAACACTCTGGTTGTCAGTGCTGCATAGATATCAGAAAACCATGTCATATAAGTATTTTCAAGAGACTAAAAGTATTAACAGCTTCCCAACACTAAATTTAGAGTATATCAAGTTTCACAAGCAAGGGATAAAGCATAGAGATGAAAGCACACAAGTTTTTTTTTGCATCATATACATATCCTATGAGAGATCTTCAACAAGCTAGAGATGCAGAACAGAATTCTGATAGAAGAGTTAATAACATTATATTTTACAAAACCTTTAGACGTAGGCTGTTAAGAAGAATAGTCAAAGGAAGTAAGCACCTTGGATTCCAGGCAGGGTCAACCACAATCACACGGTCTGCCTTAGTCAGAGTAAGGCCGAGACCACCAACTTGAGATGTCAAGAGAAATATAGGAGCCACATGACCTTCTTGAAATTCCTGGAATATATTAAGTTTTTATAGAACTGTGATAGCATGAAGACTAGAGAGAAATATAGAAGACTCAGGAAAAACTGGAATGTAATGAGTTTGAGAAGGGAAAAACCCACTTCCACAGTCTTCAATCTGTCAGGGGCTTTTGTTGTACCATCAATTCGCAAGAAACTATAACCATTGGAGGTGAGAGAATCCTGAAAAATCCAAAGGTAACCTATAAAAGATTCCTTAAAATAGTTTTTTATTTATTTATTTAAACCGTTCGGGGGTGAGGTTAGCAGCAAAACCTGAATGAGATTAAGCATCTTGCGTGTCTGGGAAAAGATTAGAACACGGTGCCCTTCTGGAATCAAATTGTCCTGAGTAACAATGCAGAAAGGATGTCAATCAAACAGGCAAACATAAAAAAATGAATGTTACTAATTGAACCATAAATGTGATCTAACCAGTAGCGACATGATAAATGACAGTTTGCAAGAGATACTGTCATTCTTGCTCTGAAAATCATCTGTATCCACATTATCTGCAATATGCATAGCCAATCTCTCTGCCACGCCTACTTCTTCTTGTGTTAATGTTGATTCCATTCCTTCGAGAACATCCTCAGCAGCCCTCTTAGTTAAGAGAAGTGGGTGGTCACATATTTTCTTCAGAATCTGTTTCATCACAAAACAATAACTGTTAGCGGCCAGATAAATAGCTAAATTAGCTCATGACCAGACAGGATTTTGAACAGGAAATATATACTTGAGGTGTTTATAAACAGAGAGGAAAAGAAGCCACTTTCCCGTGTAATATAAAGTGAACTAAACAAAGTCTATAAAGATCAGAAAATGAGTCCACACCTACTTCACGAATTTACTGTACAAGAGAACACATACTTGATCATACAAAGAAAAACAAGAAGAGAGTGTCATGTTACCGTAAGAGCTGCTAGAGGTGAACCATCAAAAGCTGACAATACAATTTCACTTTTTAAGAAAGCTTCGTATAATTGCCTCTGCAACAAGGAGATAAGTATCAGCAATTCTATAAGACTGAGATGTTAGACCAGCGAATGTATTTATGCGTTTAGGGTTTAAACCTGGCAAGCTGTTAACCGTAGCCAAACAACAATTTCGTCCTTCTTTGAAAGTTTGGAAGTTGCACCATCATCACCAAAGACTTCACTCTTAAGCCGCCGCAAGAAGAAAGGTTGAATATGCTCCCTCAAGTTCTATTAATCAGAAAGAACATAAACAAGAAAAAACTTACATGTAAGATCTATAACCTACAGACTGTACAACATATGTCATAAGCGAATTGATAGATTATTCTTCTTTAGATGCAGCTAAGCTTACATACACATACCTCAACTGTTAAGCAGCTATATTACAAACAGTATGCAATCTCAGAAGATGCATCCCAGACTCTAAGCATGATGCATGACAATCTATATAATGTTAAGTCTTGCTATATCTAGTGCAACTGATTCATGCTAAAAATGATAGACAGATATTAGCATTGAGATTGTAACACATTATGCATTTTGCGGCCTAATATGAAAAACAATCAATAGTCATCATAGAAAAGGCTTTAGATTCAACAAGAGATGCCAGGATAAGAAGAAAGTTCAAAACCTAATAAAAAGGTCTTCAGCTACAGTCCGAAAATAATAGCCTCTCAAGCATATTCGAATTGAATCCTCACCTTTGCTACTGTTGAGCCTATCCTCTGCTCTCTATCAGTGGCATTTTTGTCAGTTCCACGAATAATGTAATGCTCGTAATTCTGCTTAAACCTGTTAAAGCTTAAAGGCTTAATAATACACAGCTGGTAAATGTACTCTGACGAATCTGGATTAGGGAGAAGATGTTTACCAATTCTTGTCACCGAGTAGCCCAGGACAGCTGAAGTTGAAGAGAGCCCACAATTCCTGTTAAAAGAATGAAGATGGAATCAATTGCAAAAATATATTCATAGATAAAAAGATATTGACGAACATTAAACGTCAAAGACAATACCTTAAGATTGTTCTGGATCGGTGTACCACTTATTATTATACGATGGGAACTTGGAATCTCAAGCAAACTCTTGGCCCTTTGGGTGCTGGGGTTCTTAATAAGATGTCCCTAGAAGTGTGCACAAAAATACGTTATATTGATATAGGTGGGAAAAAGGTCAAAACATACACTAATGGTAGCATCTCAGTGCTTGAAAGATCATAGTGAATACACATTATACTAAGCACCTGTTTCCTAGTTTGCAGACCTTACAAATGATAAAAGATTGATATGTTTTACCTCATCCAGAATCATGTAGTCCCATTTGATTCCATCTTCGTCATCCTCATCAGCATAAAGGTGGTCACCTTTCAAAGCATTTGTATTATTCCGTACGATATCATAGGTCGTTAGAAGAACACCTTTACCCTACAAAAGTTAGAGAGATCTGAGGTTGAAAACCCATACCAAGAAAGAATTGATCAAACAACTCTCTGGAGGTGAACAAAGCCAAGAAAGAATTAATCAAGCATTTCTCAGCTTAATCAATCTAAACAATATGAAAATATGCTGCTATACAGATAAAAATGATTTACAACGGGATAAGCCACCCGTTAAATACATTCATTTACACAAGTTCTTGTACAAGTTCCTTTTTGATCTTCTAGTCACAAGTCAAGTCAAAATGTAAATATAATTGTAGAGTTAAGGCATCAGTGATATTTCCCAGGTACTATGGACGAAAGAACATGTACCTGTAGAATGTGGTGGAGATCATACTCTCGGGCTTTTGTAGAAGTGCCGTAGTATCTTTAAAGAAGAACGGAAAAAAATCAGTAACACAATATCTAACACCACTTCAATAAATAACAACTAAAGAAAACCGATCTTACTCCCTAGTCATTTGTGAAAGTCCCACGGTAGCTAATTCTTTCATCCAGTGAGGCAGCAGGGTTTTTGGGGCCACTACCAGAGCACGTTTGATCAATTTAGAGTGGAACAAACCAGCAAGAAAACTACAAATCTGCAATGCAAACCAACCGTTATCAGCAATACATTATTACCAAAAAAAAAAAAAA
>VBRH01000154.1:86766-100118 GCA_014578085.1 Cardamine resedifolia
TTTTTTTTTTTTTGATAAATGATACAAAAAAATCTTATTAAATAATAAATAAATAACCAATAGAGGAGAAGAACAATAAAACACCTATTTTAAATTATTAAATCAAAATATTTTGATAAATTATATTGTTTAGATGTATAATATGGCGAAATTGTTTTCTTTTTAAAACTTAAAATTTACGCAAGACATGTGTTATTTTCACCTTTTTGTTGTTAATGTTATTTGGATCATTAAATCTGTGAAAGAGCAATTATTAAAAAAGCCATGAAAGAGTAATTATCAAACCGAAAAAAAAAATCTATGAAGAGTAAAGTTTAAAAAGTGTGATTTTGCTTTTAGCTAAAACCATGCCGTAGTAACCACCCCTCAACAACTTCATTTATATCATGATAATATATAATTGTAATTAATAAACTAAAAAATGCTAAGGTCTTAAGAAATTGACTAAACTAGTCTTCGCATAACCAAAATAATCTAAAAATGATTTACAGTAAATGGAAGTAAATAGGTATTCGATTTCGTCCATTACCAAATTCACGGCTACTCCGTACTTTCCTCTTCTTTTATTTTGTTTTGTTTTTTTTCTTTATTGATGACGAATCATCAAGCATCTAAAATAAGCATTTTTCCCCCAAATTTCAAATTTAAAATCAATAATATAATTCTGGTTTGTGAATGTAATATGTGTAAATAAAATCGTAAGATCAAATCAATCTCTCATTCTAAACCCTCGTATATAACCCCCGTCTCACCCTCTCCAAACATATCCCGTGCCATTCGAATTTTCTCGAGAAAATGACGGAAAATGGTTCCGTAGCTGGAAATTGAGATACACAGATTCTCCATTCTTTCTCCCTCTTCATTGCTTCTCGCCTGTATCAGGTACGCCTGGTGCACATTCCTCTGGTCTTCTGTATATTTTTCGTTGTGTTTTTATCTTATGTTGCTTAGTGATGATCTCGATGATGTAGAAAAATGGTGATTCTACCGAGATCTGTTGCGGATCTAGTTTTTTCTCTTCGTTATATGTTGATATATTATACATCTTCTTGAGGTTACTGTTGAAGGTGATTTTCCGGCGTCGTTTGTTCCCTGATTATCTTAACTTGAAATTCTATGACTCCGCATGGTTTGATTCTTCTGCTTTGCTTTTAGATTTGCAAATCCTTTGTCGCTGGAGTAACTCTAAGCTGTGATTTTAAAAATTTATGTTCGATGATTTCGTTGCTCGTCGGTATTTGTTTGAATTGTAATCGCGAGAGTTTAAATAGATCTGGTGACTTTACCTTTTGTTTCGATCTATGTTTAGATCTCAGCTCTTAGTTATAATTCAATTAAACAACCATGCACGAACGAGCTGGTATAGCAGTTTTTTTTACTCGAGTTAAGAGATGGAAAATTTTAAGTTTTATTTGATTGCTTTTACTGCTTGTATGATATCTGTAGTTGTTTTCTACACTTGCCTTGCTGTCTCTCAGGTTATGATGATATATAGATCTTTGCTCGTCTAACATCGGTTTTCCCTTTTTCTCTATCTTTGTAGGCGTACGCGCATTGTTATTATCTGTTGCTTAAATCAGAACAATGGCGCAACCAAGGTACACTAGGATAGATAACAGGAGGCCCTCATCAAATTATTGCTCGACGGTGACGGTAGTTGTGTTCGTGGCCCTATGTTTAGTTGGGATCTGGATGATGACATCATCTTCTCTTGGACCCACTGAGAATGTCGATGTGGTTTCTCTGGACAACAAAGATGGGATAAAGAAACAGATGACCCCACCTGCAGAGGAGGGCAATGGTGAAACACCAAATGAGGATAAAAAAGGAGATGGTGATGCAAGCTTGCCCCAAGAGGATGAGACCCCAAGCGAACAAGAGAACCAGGAAGAGAAGAAAGAAGAGAAAACTAAAGAAGAGTCTACTTCATCTGATGAGACAAAAAGTGAGACGGAAGGTGGGGAGAATAAAAACGATGAGTCCAAGTCAGAAAATGGTGGTGAAAGTGATTCAGACGAGAAAAAATATTTGAAAGACAACCCAGATGAAGAAAATCCTGACTCGAATGAAAAGCAAACTAAACCTGAAACTGAGGATAATGAGTCTGGTGAGGATGGTGAAAGCCAAAAGAAATTTGAGTCTGATAACAGTGAGAAAAAATCCAGTGACGATGATACAGATTCAACCAAAACAGGCAATGAAGATACTGAAACCAATACTGCGAAGGAAAACACGGAGACAAATGAGGATGCTCAAGTAGAGCAGGAGAGTCAACCTAAAATCGAGAGCTCAGGTGATCTTTCGCCTCCTGGGTCACAGTTAGAGCTACTGAATGAAACTATGGCACAAAATGGTTCATTTTCAACCCAGGCAACTGAGTCCAAACACGAGAAAGAAGCTCAGAAGAGTTCTGGGGATAAACTTGATTACAAATGGACACTCTGCAATACAACTGCCGGACCTGATTATATTCCCTGTCTTGATAATGTGCAAGCCATTAGGAGTCTTCCGAGTACTAAACATTATGAGCATCGTGAGAGGCATTGCCCAGACAAGCCACCCACCTGCCTAGTTCCTTTGCCTGAAGGATACAAGCGGCCAATTGAGTGGCCCAAAAGTCGAGAGAAGGTCTGTTGAATTTGTTCGTTCTCCCATTTAGATATTTTAATCTGAAAAGAACCTTATACAAAGATTTTCATTTATGCAGATCTGGTACACCAATGTCCCTCATACCAAGCTTGCTGAGTATAAGGGGCATCAAAATTGGGTTAAAGTCACCGGTGAGTATCTAACTTTTCCTGGTGGAGGAACCCAATTCAAGCATGGTGCTCTTCATTACATTGATTTCATTCAGGAGGTTGGTATTCAGATGTAGTTCTTTTGTTAGTTAGAAAGTCTGAATTGGATTACTGCTTATATAATCGTTTTGTCACATGTTTTTTTAAATGTATCCAGTTGATTACTTTAGGGGTACTATTTTTGCTTATGAAGTTCCCCTTCTGATGAAAATCTGTTTACAGTCTGTCCGGGATATCGCCTGGGGTAAACGTTCTCGTGTGGTCCTGGATGTTGGATGTGGTGTTGCAAGCTTTGGAGGTTTCCTCTTTGACAGAGATGTGATCACGATGTCCCTCGCACCTAAAGATGAACATGAAGCTCAAGTGCAATTTGCTCTTGAGAGAGGCATTCCCGCCATTTCTGCAGTTATGGGGACTACAAGGCTACCTTTCCCCGGCAGAGTTTTTGACATAGTTCATTGTGCTCGCTGTAGAGTGCCATGGCACATTGAAGGTTAGCAGCATATCCGCCATAGATGTAGTCTTTGAACGGAAAAACCCCCCCTGGGTCTTAAGCGTCTCTTTCTAGTGATCCGTCAAACTTCTTGGTATCTGTTTCTGATGTTTGTGTGCACAATACATGGACAGGTGGTAAACTTCTCCTGGAGCTTAACCGTGTACTGAGACCTGGTGGCTTCTTTGTGTGGTCTGCTACTCCTGTTTATCAGAAAAAGACCGAAGATGTTGAAATTTGGAAAGGTTGTGAAAACGTTATCCTCCATGTTTTATTGCTATATTTGTTTACTATTTCCCTAGCGCATGTTTCTCAAACCTCATGTTGGCGACTTTTGCAGCTATGAGTGAACTCACCAAGAAAATGTGTTGGGAACTCATATCCATTAACAAGGACACTATCAATGGAGTAGGTGTAGCTACTTACAGAAAGCCTAATTCAAATGAATGCTACAAAAGCAGATCAGAACAGCAACCTCCAATTTGTCCCGACTCCGATGATCCAAATGCATCTTGGTATTTTTCTTTTTCAATTGTTTTGTTATTGTGTTTAAACAATCAGCTGATCTACGTTTACGAATACATGTTTTGTCTTGTGGTTTTTGTAGGAAAGTGCCGCTTCAAGCATGCATGCACACCGCGCCAGAAGACAAAACACAACGTGGATCTCAGTGGCCCGAGCAATGGCCAGAGAGATTAGAGAAACCACCGTTCTGGTTATCGAGTTCCCAGACTGGAGTTTATGGAAAAGCAGCACCAGAGGATTTCAGCGCTGATAATGAGCACTGGAAACGCGTAGTGACCAAATCATACCTTAAAGGTTTAGGAATCAACTGGGCATCCGTTAGAAATGTCATGGACATGAGAGCCGTTTATGGAGGGTAAGTAAAACATGATTTGTTTCCGCTTTCATCTGAATTTGGATAAATATAAGGTCAATCAAGAAACACTCTATTGATGCTTCCTGCATCTTTAATGTTTGCGTTGATTCTCTTGCAGTTTTGCAGCGGCTCTAAGAGAGTTGAAAGTGTGGGTCATGAATGTGGTTCCAATAGATTCACCAGACACGCTCGCAATAATCTATGAACGAGGACTCTTTGGTATCTACCATGATTGGTGTGAATCTTTCAGCACTTACCCGAGATCATACGATCTGCTTCACGCTGACCATCTTTTCTCCAAACTCAAACAAAGGTTTGTCTGAGTATTAAAGAGTCTGTTTCAAACAACAGGACATAGTAATAACACAAAGCCTTTAACTTCACAGGTGCAATCTGACGGCGGTGGTAGCAGAAGTGGATAGGGTCTTGAGACCAGAAGGGACACTGATAGTCCGGGACGATGCGCAAACGATCCAAGAAGTGGAAGCAATGGTGAAAGCGATGAAATGGGAAGTTAGTATGAGTTATTCAAAGGAAAAGGAAGGTTTGCTTTCTGTTAAGAAATCAATTTGGCGACCCAATGAAGTAGAAACTCTCACTTATGCTATCGCTTGAGAAGACTTTCTTCAAGTCCACTCTTTTTGTACGTATAAACACACACTCTTATTAACTCTTTATCATCTCTTTTTTTTTTTTTTCGTCGCTTCTAGGTAATTCTTTTTCTTTGGTTTTTTTAGTGTTGAGTCTGAGTTGAGTCATTTGTTTGTACTATTCAGACTTTTCTTCTGTTCTTGAAGATGAAGAACTTTCTTGAGGTTCTTTGGTAAAAGTTAAGAGTACAGTAAGATATATTTACTCTTCGTTTTGGAATTCTTCTATACGCTTGAATTTGGTATTAACTCCTGGAATATTTTAACTAATCCAAAAAAAAATAATGTATTTGATAAACATGTATATTCATTCAATCAAAAAGTTTATCTGAAGCTGAACTAGAATCAAACCAGTTTACAAACTTTTACTAGATTTTCATCCACAAGGTGATTAGTGTGTGCTATATAAAATACGTTCTAAAGGCATTTCTAATCACTCTATTTTTTTCTCTAAACTCTATTATAAAATAAAATTTTCTCCAATTTTTCTCCATATTTCACTCTAAAAATGAGTAAAATGTAGAATTACTCTATATTTAGAGTAACTCTATTTTTTACTCTATTTTTTATACTATGATTTTTTAGAATGGAAAATAGAGTAATACATTAGGGCATCTCCAATCACACTCTATTTTTTACTCTAAGAATAGTTTTTCCTCCAATCTTACTCTATATTTCACTCTAAAATAGAGTAAATGTAGGATTACGAGTATCTATATTTTCTACTCTATTTTTTACACTAGTATTTTTTAGAGTAAAAAATAGAGTAACAAAACTCAACTCTATTTTGGAGAAAAAAATAGAGAAATACATTGGAGATGGTCTTTGAGAAAAACTCCAACTCTATTTTAGTAATACATCTCCAATAGAGTTTAGCTTGATAGATTCAAATGGATTGAGAATTTTCATGAATAGAGAGACATAGATACATTGTTGGATTTATATAAGAATAGATAGAGACAAACAAACAAACTTCGTCACCATTTCCAGAAAACATTGGAACCACACTTGTACTTGTCCTTGCCTTCGCATTCCAAAGCCAAATCTTCTGAGATAAATGGGACTTTCTGCATATAGAAAAACGAAGAAGAACATCATAATCTCTTCTATTTAATTAATTAATCCCCCAAAGAAAGAGAAAACGTCGAATTCTGGACAAACCTTTTGCTTGGCAAGATCTTGGCAGCCAGTGAAATTCTCAGGGAACTTGCAGCTTCCGAATTGAACAGTGAATGCTCTCGCAAAGTTTGCTCCACTTGTTGCCAATCTCTTCTTATCATTAAGTTCCTATAATGAACATTTTTTAGAAAACCAAAACCTTAAGGATCTTTAGAGATGTCAAGATTCAGACTTTCAAGGACTTACTTTGTTGGCTTTGCTCCTCTCGAGGTATTCATCGATGACGCCAGCATTAGCAGAAGCAGAAACAGCTGCAGTGGAGAAGAGTGTAGCAGCTAAGAAAACCATGGCGGATCTTCTTCCATTAGATGCATCAACATCATCACCAACAACTCTTTGAGCTTTGATCACAGGAATCGTCTGTTTCTTCTGACCAAACCCAACTGATGAATTCACCAAACCCACTTTCTGGTTTAGCTCTACTGAGCCACAACCAGAGATTGCGTAGCTACAGGTGAGAACACTCGAGTTCATGGCCGCCATTAAAGATCTCTTTTTCTTTTCTTTTTGGTAAATTCAAGTGTGTTTTTTTGGTTTGATTGGTGAGCGAGGAAGGAAGAGATTAGATTTTAGTATTAGAGATGAATGAGGATGATGATGACGTGGACGTCAATGTAATAAGGGATTGTGGTTGGAGTGTGGATAAGGTGAGATTTCCCTTCAGTCCTATTGGCAAAAGTCCAAATCTTTTCTTATTACTCAAAGTTTGAAGCTTTTCAAGTTTCAGTTTTTCAGATTCTCTTTAAAGTGTTTATGTGGCTAGCTTCACTTCGGTCCCCACCACACAAACCTCTCTAAACTCCAAAATTCTCTGTTTGGAACTCTGTTTTACCCTGTTTTCTTATTAACCGATCGGGCTAATCCGGATTAGCTCCAAAAAAACTCAACTTTATTATCCAGTCAAGTCAGATTTTGGATTATGACTCTAATTGACGAGCCTATGTTTCATTTGAAGAACAATAGGAGAGGTTTAACCATTATACTTAAGAGAGAGAGAACAAATTAAACAATAAGAAAAAATTGAGAAAACACAGCACACAAAACAAACTAAAACTGGCCTGATAATGTTACAAGTTTTCTGGTTTGTTCCTAAGTTTTGCTTTGCTGATAGATATAATCTACAAATTTCGTTGTGCCGTTTGTTTCAGTCAGTGAACAAGAAATGCATGAGGAATCAAATCTCTGGGTTCTCTTTTCTCATCAACTAACCAAAAATTAAAGAAAAACGAAAAGGGAAGTTTTCTCAGGTTGATAGAGCAGCGGCTGTAGATTCAAGAGGCACACTTCCCCCTTTGTTCAAAGCTTCCCAGTCTATCTCCCTAAGAATCTTAAACCGTTCCTCCATGGACACAAACCCAGCCTGAGGAACCACTACACCGGGCCTTCCAGCTTTGTGAATCAGAACAATACTGGTGGCCATCTCAGGTCCATGGAGTTTTCCAGTTAACAACACTCGTAGTGGCATGAAAAGTGATTTTCCCTGTAACCAGCATCAGAACAATCTCTTGTAAAGTTTGTTCATTCAAAAAGAGCATTTTTTTTTTTGTTGGTATTAACTGGATTAGAAAGATGACTAACTTTGCGTTTCATTGATTTGCCAAAGGCTTTCACCCATTTCTGCCAAGCACCTTGTCCTTCTGCTAAAGCGCTCGGAATCTCACCGCTGTCATAAGCAGCTATGAGGCTGGCTGCTACTTCCTGAAGCTTATCTTCCACGGCAGGCTTAGCTTCAGGGCTGCATCAAGGGCAGCAAAATATTTGATAGTGTTTATTAAAAGGAACGAGGCAATGCAAGAGGAAAAAACAGTTAGATAGTTACCTAGCCAGTGTAGCGTGTAAAGGATATGAAAGCAAGTTCAAAAGTACTTTGTCTGAATCTGTCACCAAATCAATCCCATCCTTGAGAAGCTCGACGGCTTCCTGTACTTTAACAAGCTCAAACTCAGTAAGTCTGTACAGATAATAAATGTTGTTCCTAAATCCAAGTCTTTATAATAAAAGAAACATTACATCTACAAAGCTCCCCTCGGAATCTGTTAAGATACCAGCGCTCTTCCATTGCTCACCAACAAGTTTAGTTAGTTTATCAAATGGAAGTGCCCTCAAATGTTGACCATTCATCCATCTTTTAGTTTGTAGATAAGCGATATTGAAGCTATTTATTAGCAAAAAGTAGACAACAAACAGAGATACGCAAAAAAAGAGAGACGAAGATTGGAGAATTCAAACAGCTAAGCAAATTCTATAATCACCTTAACTTTGTAGAATCGAAAATCGCGCCACTTTTGTTGACACGTTCAATCGAGAATTTTTCAACTGCAAATCAAGAACAAACATTCACCATAGAAATCAAAAAGGTAAAATATGACTATTAAGATCAAACAAAGGAAAATTACAGTCAACAGAAACGACCTACCAAGTTCCTCAAGTGTGAAAAATTCATTTTCAGTGCCGTCTCCCCAACCTAAGAGTGCCAAATAGTTAACCATTCCCTGAGGCAAATATCCCATCTCTCTGTACTGTTTTTTTTTTCAAAGGAACGTAAAGCAGAAATTAGATTATAAATCAGCTGCTGAGTATCAATGATCAACGCGAAGTCAAAGCAGTAATAGTTATAAACACCTGGCCTACAGAAGTTGCCCCGTGTCGCTTCGACAGTTTACTTCTATCTGGAGCTAGAATTAAAGAAACATGTGCAAACTGTGGCATCGGGAACTCCAGAGCCTGCCATTGATTGATGCATACAGCACAAATCAAATTCTCCCTTCTATCTTCTGGATCACATAACTTGCAAAAGCAATTGAAAGAAACACACATGAGTTAATGCTTACCTTGTAAATTAGAGCCTGCCTCAAAGTATTAGGTAAATGTTCTTCAGCCCTGAAAATGAAAGTTAGTAGATTTGATCAAGATCACAGTAAAACATGTTGAGAAAAAAAAAAAAAAGAAGAGGAGACTGGAGTAGTAACCTTATAACATGCGATATAGCCATGGTAGCATCATCTACCGTAACACAAAAGTTGTAAACAGGTTGGCCATTACTCCTCATTACCACAAAATCTCCAAGAGTATCCAAGTTCCAACATACCTTCAAGACACTATCACACATGGTCAATTACTAGAAGGTATTATCAAGCTTTACATAACAGGTATGAATGGTGGATATTAGTTAGAAACTAATTCTCCAAGATCACAACGAAAGATTGTACTTCAGCCTATCAAACCATAGATTGAGAATTAAGAACCAAAAGAAAAGAAAAAAAAAGTTACCTCGCCACGAATAAGGTCATTAATTTTCAAAGAGCCTTCCTTTGGCACACGAAACCGGTAAGTAAAAGGTGTTCCCTTTTCTAACTCTTGCTCAATTTCAGAATCAGGAGCTGTAGCCCATTTACCAGTATATACTGGAGGCAACTGTTTTAACTTTGCAATCTCCTTCATCTTTACAAGTTCCTACAGAAAACATTGCAACTAATTAAAGTCAAAAACCTATAGAGACAACAAGCAAAAATATTTTAAGCGAATTAGAAGATAATAAATCACCTCACTGGAGCAAAAGCAGCGATAGACTTGACCTGACTCTAAAAGCTTCTCTGCATATTGTTTGTACAAAGCATTTCTTTCGGATTGTCGATACGGACCAAAGTCTCCACCAACCCCAGGACCTGCAATTTCAATCCCAATTTTCATTACACCACCATTTGAAACCCTGTAAATTAGCATAAGAGAAGAAGAAGAAGAAGAAGAAGAAGAAGAAGTTACCTTCATCCCAATCAAGACCTAACCATGAGAGATCCTGAAGAACAGCTGCTTCAGATTCACGTGTTGATCTCTCCAAATCCGTATCTTCGATTCTCAGCACAAATTTCCCACCTTTAGACCTGCCAACCCAAAACTCTCAATAGTGTTCTGTTCGGAAATAAAACTAACTCTTAATCAGATCACCAACCTCGCAAACAAGTAGTTGAACAGAGCAGTCCTTGCCCCACCTACATGGAGATTACCAGTGGGAGAAGGCGCGAAACGAACTCTTACAGACCCACCATTATTGCTTGGTGAAGAACACGCAACCACCGCGAAGCTTCGTCGAGGACAGTAAAATGGAGCAGATTGACGCCGTCGAAGGAAGTTAGGAGCAAACTCCGGTATAGACCTAATCCTAAGCCATGGCGTCCCGTAGACAAGGCTCGCCATTTTCGTTTTTCTTCTAAAGTTTGAGATTTTCAGAGGATAAAAGGATTTAATCGGAAGAAGAAAGTCACCTGCTTGAAAAGCAATAAATTCGATTAAAGCCTCATAACTTTGGTAATTTTAAACTTACATCCCCAAAGTACATTATTTGTCTCTATGCTCCATATTGTAACGCTAATTCTAGTTATTGGGAAAAGACACGTGGATTTGTTATACGGGAATATGAAGGAAATGACTCCGTTTTGTCGTCTGCTCCGAAAAGCAATATTTCTTATATAAGCCCCCATAACTTTTGTTACTTTGAAATTACATCCCCGTATAAATAATGTTACACTTATATCCATTTCCATTATATCGCAAAGTCATGTAATTGTGGCATTCTTTTCACCAAACCACGCCGTTCTGTGACATTCACCCCCAAAGAGTGTATATAGATTCTGATTAAAAATCAAATGGTGGCATTATCGTTGAAGCTAAGAATCCATGGAGATATATAACAAGTTAAAGCGAAGGTCTTTGCCACATAAATGATGATGAAATATATATAACCAAAGACAACACAGTAACAGAAACATAACATAGAAGCTGTCTCCACATCTGATGGCTTTCAAGTCTCTGATTCATGATTCTGTCTCTTCTTTCGTGCAGATAGAGATGGCAACAGAAGAAAACATTCTGGTTAAAGCTTCACATGTTTGGTCTCTGTTTCCATGGCCCCTCAAAGCAAGAAAGATCATAAATCAGCATGGAATACTAAATGGTCCTAAGTCTGACAGTTGCTTCTTGAGTCACCAGAATTACTGGCTTGAGGAGGAAGAGGAGGAGTGGTTGGCTGAATCA
This sequence comes from Cardamine resedifolia, assembly GCA_014578085.1. Taxonomy (NCBI): domain Eukaryota; kingdom Viridiplantae; phylum Streptophyta; class Magnoliopsida; order Brassicales; family Brassicaceae; genus Cardamine; species Cardamine resedifolia. Next base: position 97,798 of record VBRH01000154.1, read on the forward strand.
GATCTTGTATATCTATGAACACCTCGGTGCTCAAGTTTGATTTTCCAATGAAATTGCTATCTCCTAAGCAATCTGGAGCTTCCTCGTTTACAGAAACACCAGGCTCATGTGTTGTTACCTGTATATTCAGAACCAATCAACAAAAATCTCTTTTTAAGGAACACTGAATCTATTCATCAAAAGCATGATGCAGAGACTTACCTCATATTCGTAGTCGAATCCATCGAAAAGTAAACACTCGTCATTATTATCAACAACAAAGAGATCCAGCATCGAATTTAACTCATAGTCATCGGGAGGTGCCTGAGGAACCTCAGGAAGAGGTGAAGAAGACATGGGAGCATAAGCTACAACATCACTTGTTAGAGGTGGAAGTACTGTGGTAGTTAGTGGCGGTACATCAGAGACGCAAGATTCTGAGATCACTCCAGCCAAACAATCTTTAGGAGCTTGCGAGTGTGAGGCCATAGCAACTAGACTGAGTTCTTTGCTAGGACCAGGAACAGTGTTTTCTGCAGAAGGAATAGCTACATCTTCATGTTCCTCATCGCTCCAGTCCTCTTCCTTAAATGGAGCCCCATATTGAGATCCATGTCTTGGTCCAAGTCCATTTTTCTTAAAGAGAGCGCAAAGCACATAAGTATCCTGCAAATCACAAACAACATATTGAGTAAACTTGCAAGCATTCAAAATTCAAAAGAAAAATAGTTTTTCTAGCTAAAAACTCCATTACCTGAGGAACATTCTTTTGAGCCAATACTTTGTCTTCAAGTCTGTATTCATGTATGACCCAATCAGTCCGATCACCACGAGGTGTTTTCCCAAAGTGATATATCAAAGTTCTTATCTTCCCAACAACTTCATTATTGTAAGAAACATCTCTGTCTCTCCCAGTGGTCTTCCAGTAACCACATTCAGTTGATCGATTAGCTTTACCGCCTTTGGGATACTTCATTTCTCTTGGGCAGAAGAAGTACCACTTAAGATCTCCAGTCCCTAGACATGACTTATCTGTAAAAAGATTGAAGAAGCATCTTTTCTTTTAAGTTACAAGCATGAAACTTTCCTCAAAACAAACAAGGGTTATAGGGAGAATGAATTACCAGGTAAATCAGGTGGTTCGAACTTGTAAATGTCGATCTCAGCAATGGCATTGATTTGGAACTTTTTTCCCAAAACTTTTCTCTTCAAGTAATATCTCACAAGTTCAACATCAGTCGGATGAAACCTAAATCCAGGAGCCAAGGTAGTTTTCCCCATTGGAAGAGAAACCCAAAGGAGAAAACTTTCACTGACTAAAGTAAACTGAAACAACAAAGAATTGTGAAGAAGCTAAGGAAGAAGACAACTTGAAGGAGGGGCTTGAAAGATTCTAAGCCAAAGTCAAATGTCTGAACAAGATTGTCTGAAACTGGAAGCACCACAACCTCACTTTGCTCATATAACCACAGTCACACCAAAGAAACGATGGATATTTCTTGCAGATAGCAGCAGACATGAGACATCTGTTTTGCAACACAGACACATAAAAGAAAGAAATTTTTTAATAATGGAATGTAAAAACAGATTCTAGGGCTAATTTTTATTTTTGTAATCTGCCTTAATTTTTCTCAATTTTGGTAAGCAAAATCATTTCCACAGTAAAATTAACTTCTTTGATCGAGGAAAGCCATCAGAAATCGATATGAAACCCAGAAATCACAAGAAATGGAAAAAAAACCCAGAAAGGAAATGAACAGAGAAGACGAGATCACATCGGAAAAAGAAGCATAATTGTGAGAAACATTCACGGCGTAACGGAAAACAAACAGAGAAGATAAAAGAGCGGAGAAGTCTCACACGTAGGAGAATGAGAAGCGGAGGAACAGACGACTGTAGTCGGAGGAGAGAGAATGAGAGAATAGCTTGAAGGAGAAGCCAGGGGGAGTGAGAGAGTGATGGGGTTTAGGGTTTATATAGAACTAATTACGCGTTTATTTAGACAGAAATCATGTTTAGAGATTATTTTGCAATTAATGATAAATGTATTTAGACCAAAAACCAATATATAAAGTTTTTTTCATTTTCTTTTTCTACTTTTTGAATGTGTTACTGGTTTCTAACAATTTAATATATAGTTTTGATCTTCTCCTTGAAAAGATAGATTATATAAATACAAATTCGTTTTTTCGGTGAAAAATAAATACAAATTCTAGGCAACTCGGAAATGGAATTTTATCAAAAATAGATAAATACATTTTCGGGCTGTCAAAGTTAGAGTTAACTCAGAGTTAAGATTACAGGGTTTTTTTTAATGATATATGTAAATAACATTTATAAAC
>VBRH01000154.1:109569-144890 GCA_014578085.1 Cardamine resedifolia
AAAAAAAAAAAAAAAGCTAATAGAGAAACCGAAATGGTCTCAAAACAGAACACTCCAAAAACATAAAGTTTTTAACTCTAATAAAACACTAAACCCATTTAATACAGCCCAATCTAATCGGAGAAAAAGGCTCTTGAGTGTTTACATACTAGAGAACAATACGAACAATACGGCGGTGACTACGGTTGTGATCGAGATCGGAATCAAAGAAGATCCGTCGTTTCCTGGAGATGGGTTTGGAGCTAGAGTTCCCGCTGACTCAGGTCCAGCAGCAGCTCCTCCTGGAGCAAGACCTGAAAAAAAATTGATTCCAAAATTAAGAAACTTCAAACGCATAAAGTTAAAATCAAACAACTTTAAAGTAATACGTATAGAGGAAAAGAGAAGAGGTTCATGATCATTCGGCAAATCGTAAAAATAGATCATAGATAACGAATCTTACTGATCGAAGTAGGAATATGTATTATAAATTGTTTCACATCCACACAAACTTTTGTCATGACTCATATTCGTTATGATGCGACGGTTATAATTTTTGAGTTTTAAAGTCTAGATTAATCATAATATTCCAAGCATATTTCTTTGTAAGCTCTAAGCAAGAGAACTCGGAAATAAAGAACCCAGATTAGTAAAATACTCGACAATTATCATTTTAATAGTTTTCAATTGAGATTTAAAAACATAAAAAAAGGCATTGCATGAGACAAAAATTAAGAGTAAATTAAGAACAAAATTAATAATCGACAAAGGAGAAAGACAAAATACCTGGAGCAGTAGTAGGAGCAACAGACACTGCAAGAAGAAAAATTCATTGTAAGTATCTTAATCAACCAAAAATAAATACAGAAAAAATCTACAAAATATAATCTCAATTTCACAATAATTTCTTTAATTAGACTGAAATTGATTAAAATGTGGATCTAAGAAACCGTTCAATACAAATTGAGATCTCCAGAATAAGTAGAGATCTAAGGAAAAAAAATAAAGTTTGAAATGAATGAATAGATCTTACATCCACAAGTAGCGATGGAAGGAGCGTGAAGCTTGCATGCAGCGGGAAGAGAAGAAGCCTTAGTAATGTTCAAAGTGACACCAAGAGAAGCACTGCTCTTAAACGCTTCACAGAGACACTCTGCGTCAGTTTTAAGCACTTTCTTAAGCCCTTTGCAACACGAAGCTTCCGGTATCGCATCCGTGCTTCCACTCGAAACGAAGGATAAACAGTCAGCCATGTTCAGTATTAGAGTCGAACAGTCAACAGACGGTGCCGGCGCCGCCGCCATGTGGTGATGAGAAGCGCCGAGAACTGAGACGGTAGAGATAGAGAAAAGGACGATGAGAAAGAGAGGCGTTGCGGTTGAGGAGAGTGTTGCGGCCATTTTTAGTTTTTTTTTTTCCTTCTATGAAGCGAGAATAGTGAGAGAGAGAGAGATGGGATTTTAATGGTGCGAAGCGGAAAGAGTGAAGAGGAGGAAGAAGAAGAGGTGAATTTTGTAGGTCGGTTTTGGGGTAGTGTGTAAAAAACGATGACGTTTTGAATACGTGTCATGCATTTTCATATGGATGCGTGATCGTGGGGTCTTTCACCAAGAGACTTGCCCTTTCATCTTTCTTTCCTTTTTTTTGTTGCTTTTATTTTCCTTTTTATTACTCCTAGTCCTAGGATCATTTTAAATGCACCTCAATTTTTCTTTTCATTTGATTTCTTTTTTTATTTTATTTTTTCATATATAACTAGTGATTTTTAGGCGAAACTTGCGGGATCTTTTTCTTTTTTGGTATTCCGAAAAAAATAAATCGAAATTAGTTAGCATTAGGGTATTTTTCTCCATTTCATAAATAATAAATAAATTTTTTGAAATAGCACCAAAATAAGTTTTGTGCCAAAATTAGCACACTTTTTATTTGAACAAAAATAACATTTTTATAAAAAACAATAATTTAATTTATTAGTTTGAATTAAATATTTTAGAATTTAGAGTATAGTTTTTAGGGTTGTGAAGTAAGGTTTTGGGCTTAGTGTTTAAGGTAAACTTTTAAACTATTAAACTACCATACATTATTTCTGTTAATACCTTCCTTGAAAATGTCAAACTTCATTTAAAGAAATGTTTTATTTTCTAACCTTTCTTTACTCAAGCTTTGGCACTTTCAATTTCTTTGAAAGGGTTTGTGGAATGCGGATCGATTAGTCCATGACTCTATTTACTGATTAAATGATTGTGTAAGTTTGACAGCTATTTTTTTGAAAATACTCATACCAGCGATCTAACAAACTTTACTTAGCATGTTAATATTGCATTTATGTTGATACCAAATGTAGTACATAAGTAGATAGATAAATACTATATTTAGCTTTCACGATTCACCTAAACATATTAAATATATATATATAGCAAAATTTTAATAAATTAATACATCGATAAATCAATAATTTTTCAATCCCAAATTAATAGTTTAATCCAAATATCACATCTATAAATTAAGAAAAATGTTAAATATATATATATATATATATATATTTATTTATTTATAGAAAGGTACTACTTGTAGCATTATAAATGGCCTCTATGTTATGACTTACTCTTTACTCTTTAGCTCCACACATGCATTTGTATTTGTATACAGAATGATTTTCCATTGTATGTTAAAAGCATCAAATCTTGTTTCCGAAAATAAAAAAGATTCCAGTTGGTGATTTGGTCGACGTGGAAAGATCACAGAATCGGAGTTGTGCGAATCGTAAGAAAAAGCTACCGACTTCTAAGTAAAAAAGTATAGTTTTTTACTTTTCAATAGTAATTAACTTTGCCATGACATGTATAGTAGTGTTTATGTTAGTGTATCTGATATGTTAATACCCAGATTCGAATATATATAATAAATGTTTTTTGATAAAAAAAATTTTTAAGTTTTTTTATTTAAAATAAGATCTTCAATTGTGATATTCATAATTTTAAAAAATATAAATTTTATTTATTCGAATAATCAGTTCATGATAATCCGATGTCCTAAAGAATTAACTAGTGTTTTAAATAATTCGTGGTTCGAATTGTCCTAGCATGAACTTTTTTACAGTGTTTTAGTTGAATTTATTTTCTTAATTTAAGTTTTAAATAACTCAAATGTGTTTATTATTCGAAATGTTTTGGTTTTACGAAATTTAAATTAAAGACCTTATTATTGGAAATTAATGATACTTTGTCATATCATCGTAATTGAGCCGTTAACTGAAGCCCACATAAGCTGGCCCTATCGTTCCATACTCTTTTTAGTTTTAACACCTTTGGGCTTTGGTTAGTTGAAGAAATAAATGATAAAAGTAACCCATAACTTCCATCATCTTTCCAAACTACCCCGTAAGAAACAAATTGTTTAGACCGGTCCCTCATCTTCAGAGAAAGAAGAAGAGTCATTTGACTCATTTCAATCTTCATTCTTTTTCGGTGTTCCTAAAATCCTGCGAATACTTACGATTGTCACAAGTCAGACCCAATTCTCATGGACTTCTCCGTCAAACCTCCCGGCGGGTCACCTTCTCCGTCGTCCTCCACCTCTTCCTCCACTCCTCACCATTTCAAATCCGCTACCACACCTACCGCGACTGCCGCTGCTGTCTCAGGAATCTCCTCCGCTTCCGTCGCCGATCGAGATCCGATGCATTCCTGGTGGGAATCAGTCTCCAAGCAACGCTCTCGCATCCTATCTCTCTCCTCACTCCTCTCCAGCGATTCTCACTTGGAAGACGGTGACGTAACTCCTATCTCCTCTCTTGCGGATTCCGATCGGCCGGCGCTATCTTTACTTTCTTCTCGCGCTGCTTACTCCTTGATCTCAAATTCTCTTTGCAATCCATCTTCTGGTTCTGGATCTGATCCGCTCTGTCAATGGCTATACGAAACCTACCTCTCCTCTGATCCACCGCTTCGTCTCGTCGTCCTCTCGTTCCTTCCGTTACTAGTCGGAATGTACTTATCTCGAATTCATTCATCAGATTCGTCGTCTCTTCCTTCTCTCTCCGGATTCGAAGCTGTGCTTCTCGCAATCTACGCCGCAGAGGTCAAAGCTCGCGCCGGAAAACCTATACTCGTACACATCCCGGATCTCTCTCAGCCATCTCTTTACCACTCACCGGGAAACGGCGTTGACAAATCGCGTGACTCCAATCCAACGGCCTCCGTTGGAGTCCTGTCTCCGCAGCTCGAGCCTCAGGTCGCGGTCAAGTCAACTAAGCGAGCTAGCATCGTTGGCGTGGGATTACAATGCTATTTCAAGGAGATCTCACAGATGCCGGCTTGGTCTAAGCTCGAATTCTGTAAATTCGCTGCTAATTGGGCTGGTCAGGATTGCGATTGCAAAGAAAAGATCCACGGAGACGAAGACAAAGTCTTAGCCCTAACCAACGGTTTTGGAGATTCCTCCTCTTTCAATGGCAGTAGTGGACGTAGCCTTGAGATCGAGGAGGATTTTGATAGATTAGCAATCAGAGAAAACGAAGAACACTCTAGCTCTAATGGCGGCCTCGTTGGAGGAGGAGGAGGCGTGAGGATTCCACTTCCATGGGAGCTTTTTCAACCTACATTACGGATTCTAGGCCATTGCTTGCTCAGTCCATTGAATACTGAAGATGTCAAAGATGCAGCTTCAAATGCAGTAAGATCATTGTACGCAAGAGCCTCTCATGATCTGAATCCACAGGCGATTTTAGCTACAAGGAGTTTAGTTAACCTCGATACAAGCGCACGAACCGCTACAAAGACAGTAGCTGCAGAGACTGTTAATGGCTCCTCAAATGTTAACACTCCAAGCAAGTCGAGAAAACCCGAGATTCTTCTGGCATCAAAGTGAGTGTTTCTTTTTAATCTGAAATTGTTTTGGTTTGTGTAGGTTATGATGTATAGTTGAATTTGAAACATGTGAGGGGACAAAAAAAAATTGCAGATTGATGTAGAATCTTTGTGGGTTTACATTGTTGTGATGCTTGAGTTGTTATAAGACTTTGAGGATTAATTTGGTTTGGGTTTAGAGAAGTTTGTGAGTAAAATGAGAAAATGCAACTAATTCGCTGTTGTGGATGATTAAGAGTGTTGTAATTGTATGATCTTAATTTACGGTTGTGGCAATAGTCATGGATTCGTTTATCATATACTATCTTTTATTCGTGTGTTCGTCGCCATGAGTTTTAAGTCTTAGTTTCTCACCAATCAAACTCACACTGTTCGTTTTCCGTTGGTAACAAATAAACTGATCATGTTGATGGAGAATAGATAAGCTTCCATTAATCTAACATAATCATACACTTTCTGCATTGAAAAGTTCGTTCGTTTAAATACCATTTGAAAGTTCGTTCGTTTAAATCATACACTTTCTTCATTGAAAAAACAAATGACATTTTTATATAATACAATTTGTTACAAGTACAATCTTACACTTGAAATTGAAAACGTAACCATGGACCACAAAATGCTATAGCAAGCTTATTATATAAAATAAATGATTATTAAAGAACAAAATCATAAATTAAAATCAAAGCAAACATTTGTGTGTGTTTTAATTCTTAGTTGATCGCAGAGCAAACCCTACGAATCTCCCCATCTGTCCCAGTCTTCACTTGTATGAGACTCATCTTGGTCATCGACTTCCCGAACTCTTGTCCGAATCTCAAAACGGGTCGGCGTAAGCCTAATAAACGTTCTATGAAGGCTCGGGTCTCGGTGTCCCCCCATAGGAATAGGTCGGATTGGAGAACCACGCGGCTTGACCTCACGTTACTTAGGAACGACGTGTCGAAATCGCCTGCACTTCCAGTGTCTAAGTCGACTCGGGAAGTTGGGTCACCGTTTTGAGGGCAGCGAGCCTGAACTAGCGGAACGAAACTCGGGTCGATTGATGGGTCAGGTTGTCCCGTACCGTTGAAGTTAAAGAATCTGCCTCTTACCAAACCGCAACCAGCAGTTCCAATTGTGTGCCCGCCTGGTCAACAATATCAAGTTGCGAAAGTAGCTAAATAGAATTGGACATGTAAACCGAATCCGGTTCAAATTGAAACTAAATTTCTTAACTAAAATCAAGAAATATTTTCTTTCATAACCTCATATATACATACCGACGTAACGAGAGCTATATCGAAAATTTAATACAATCGACCAAATATGTAACTACTTTATTAATATACATTGTTTGATTATATATTATTACAACTTACCAACAAGAGTTACGAGGTCTAATGTGTTGAGATTTTTAGCAGCAAAGTCTTGCTTCTGCTTAGCGACGGTATCGCTGGGTCCGGGCAAGTTCACGTCTGAGGCTTCCGATCTTCGGCCGTCAAGACGTCCCAATGGCACATCCCAGCTTTGTCCACCGGTCTGCATCACCCGAGATTACATTACCGTTAAACACATAATAATTCAAATTTATTAAAACAAAAAAAAAAAAACTAATTTCAACATGTATTTACCCAAACGACGGCGTCTCGAGCAGCAAGGGTGAGGATATCCGCACAAGAAACGGTTCTAGGACAAGCATTCTCAAGCCGAGTCTTAGCTTCTTCAATAGCTTCGAACCCTCTCAGTGTACGGTTAGGAACCGCAGTTCTCTCCGAAGTGTTACCAGCGAGGAGAATCGAGCCATCACAGCCATTGACAAAACAATCGTGAAAATGCATACGCAAAATCCCCGGTGCATTGGCTGGATTAGACTGGAAATGAGATTGAACCACCGATCTCACGATAGACTCTACGTTTCGGCATCTATTCCCATAAAACCCAACTTGTGGTCTTCGACCACCACCGCGGTTTGAGCCACGGTTCCCTTGTGCGATTACACCTGCAACTAATGTTGAAAACGTAACTAGAATGAATAGTAAATTATAACCACGACCCATTTTGTTTTTTGTTTTGGTGAATAAGAAACTCTTTGAGCTTTGTAAAAGTTGTTGTTGCGTGTTGTGTGTTTTGAGATTGGTGTTAAAGGGTTTGTATATATAGGCAAAAAAAATTGAAGGAATAAGTATTGTAAGGAGCAACTTCCGCGCACGACACCAAAATTGATGGGAATTTTATTAGTATTCTAGTAATTAAATAAAAATTAGTTTGCATTATATATGGTGTACACGAGTCGGTCTATTGAAGATATACATAGGTCTTGAATGGTAAATAGATTTTACCATAGTTTTTGGATTTTTTTTTTAAATTAATTATTTTATCTATTCAAAAAAATTTTAAAATTAAATTTCCTACAAAATAGGGAAACTGGTTTTTTTTTATCATCTCACCCATTTTTACTCAAAATCTTGGCTTTTCACTTTTTTAAAAAGACTTGTTTTGTTTTTTCGGCAAAATCTAAAAACCAAAAACCAAAACCATTTAAAAACCTACAAACATGGCAATATGCATGTAGTATACATGTTTCATATTATTATTTTTTCCCTCGTGAGCGAAGCTATCTTCGTTTTATGTTGTAGATGATTGGTAAGAGAATCAAAGTTTGTTCAAATCGTACCTATAATCATTTTGGATCAAAAGTTTCTGTTTTGAGAAAATGCATACTAATATATATATTGCTTAAATAGTATAAACGAAAAGCATCTTGAACTGGTTGGAAGAAAACAAAACTACAAATTTGGTTAGCGTTTTCTTACATTTAGCTAAATTGGCAAATTTTATAGATTAGTGGGTTTACAATTAACAGTACGTGTTGAGGAATTGAAACACACATACTGTATAAGAAAATTTATTAAATCTTTCTAAGAAACATTAATTGTGATTTTGAAAAGAAGAAAAACAAGAGAGAAGGGATTTGGTTCTGAAAAACAAGTAGTGTATATCAATTGGCTTAGAAAACCAAATCTCCGATACCAGTTGGTACCACAATATAGTGATGTTTTATTTGGGTCAATATTGCTTCACTGATTCGCTCGTTCAGTTGCGTGGCGATAATATTGTTTTAAAGTTTTGGTCAGAACGTTTTGTGGTTACGGATAATGAAAATATAACGGCATAGTTGACATTTTAAAATGGTCAATTGTCTACTATATATATAATGGTTGATTTGTCTTTCTATTCTTTTGGATTAGTAATACTATTAATTTTATGAAGAATTAAAAATTTAAAGTATTCACCGCTATGGAATGGAATCTTTGAACGATCGGGCAAAAGGATTGTGCATGGGGAAGATCGTACAAAACAAAGAGAATATGGATAATGATGGTTTTGATTAGTTAATCACATCCCTGAATTAATCTAATTAACGAGTAATAACAGAACATTTTATATTATACTCACAGCTGGCATGCATATGTGTACATTTTCTGATGACGATAAAACGTGTGTGGCCGTTAAACTAGAACTTGTATGCACATGGAAGTTGTGGGTCTTTTGATTTTATATTTTTCGGATCACATATTATAATTAGCGAGTATTTCTTCAAAATGTTTTTTTTAGACCTTAGAAATCGTTTGATACAAATTTATACATAACTTTTTAAAATAGATACAAACAACTCTAGTATATCTAATATATATAATTTTTATATCATAATTATACTTTTTTTGGTAATGGGTTGGAAATGTAGTTTAAACGGTGTTCTCAATTTTTGAATTATTTAAACTGTGTTATGGGTTGGAAATGTAGTTTAAACATTCTTATATATAGATGATAATTTATACGTTAGTGATCATATTATTTCTGTACAGTAGAGAAATAGTATAATTGTTGTATCTATGAAATGAATTTGGTTAAGACGATATCATTATAAATATACGGTGAGTTTTTTTTTTTTTTTTTAATCAACATTTGTATATACGGTGAGGTTAAAAAAGCAGATAATTGACTGAGGATGTCTTGTTTAATGAAACCACCAAGAGACAACTTCGATGGCATAATATCATTGACTGGCTTTTTTCTTTATTGTCAAAGTCAACCACTATGATATACTCCACTAAATAATTACCCCTTATTATTGATCCTTTAATCATTTTCCACCAATGATTAGATTCATCTTCGAACAGTGAATTCAAACTGATTCGATTTCGTTCCAAACTTTTCTTGACTTCACTTATTTTTATTGTATTTTTGTAAAAGTCATATTCGATTTCACTTACATTTAAAGTTCGAGATAAAAGATAAAGAAAGGAACCAAAATTCATGTTTCAACTATACACCGGATACATTATTTAATATTATGATCTAACTTTTTCACTATTACCCGTCCAATTTAAATAAAAAAACAATCACACTCCCAAAATTTAGAGGAAAAAAAAGAGAGAGAGACAGAGAGTGAGGACAAAATTTACCCATCACCGAGTACATATGAGATTATCACCGAGTTTTTTTGGCCGGAAATTCGCGAAAATCTCGGGACACCATGAAAGTTATGGGTGAATTGCCGGAAATTAGTCATCGTAACTTTCATTCATTACCCATGAGTTGACAATTAATGTTTATGTATATATAATATGTACATAGTCCAAAAGATTTTTTTTGTAATTAAGAATACCAAATATGAAGAGAATTACACAAACGCAGCTTATAGTTTTTATTTCGTAAGATGAGTTTACAATCACATACCATTTGTTTCTTCTGTATAAATAAACACTTATTTTCTCACATCGACTTATAATCACATACCCAAACCGGATCATCATAGAAAATGTCAAACCGGTTTAGTATTAGTTACTTCTTTTAATTATTCTTAGTAAGCTGGGGAGTGGAGTCTATTAAACTTTATTATCTCCATTTTTATTCATTACTTTATCATTTATCATAATACTGTAGTTGTTAATTAATTTTATAATATAATCAGTTAACCGCAGAACAAACCCTACGAATCTCCCCATCCAAACCCGTCTTGATCTCAATCTGACTCATCTTTGTCATCGATCTTGCGAACTCTAGTCCGAACAGCAAAACCGGAAACCTTAGTCCTAAAAGCTGCTCCACGATGATGCGGGTCTCGGGAGTAGTCCATAGAAGCTGATCAGACTCGAGCACACCTCGACCGTTCCTCAAGTTGTTAAGGTACGACGTATCGAATTGGTTTCCACTTCCCGTGTCCAACACGACACGAGTCGCGGGGTTGCCATTGAGAGGACATTGGGATTGGATCTGAGGGACGAAACTGGGGGCGATGGTTGGGTCCGGATTTCCTGTGTTGTCGTAGTTGAAGAACCTGTCCCTAAACACAATACAACCCGCCGTTCCTATCGTGTGTCCGGCTGTAATATATATCAAACCCTCTATGCGAATTAGAATGTGTCTCGATATAAAATAAAGTATTTATGATTTCACTTGAATGCTAGCTAACTTTAGGATGCAAGAAATTGTGAGATAGTGTTAAATCTATATATATCATGCTAGTATAAATTTATATACGCACACACACATATATATATATATATATATATATATTTACAGAATTGCATTGTCTGAAAATTTTATGAAACTTTTAAACAAACTTAAATTTAAGATTATATAAATTCTACATTCATTTATATACTCAAAATTTTACTTTTAATTAAGATATACTTGTAAGTGAACTCCACAACTATAAACATTTTATACCAAAATTTATTAAATTGTTGACTGTAAGCGTAAACGGCAAACGTTTGTGTTTGGTGTTACGTTTGTAGTTTCTACAAATATTTTATGAAAAAAAACTGAAAACCTTTATATTAAAACAACTCACATGGGAAACAATTTTTTTTTCAAAAGCTATGCTTGAGACAATCTAGACCTAAATCTAAATTAATCAACGTACCAGCAAGGACAACGAGATCTTGGGTATTAAGATTTTTTGCGCCAAACCTCTGCTTCTGCACCGCAACGGAGTCCGTAGGTCCAGGCAAATCGACATTTGAGGCTAGCGAAACCCGACCATCGAGTCGTCCCAACGGAACTGGCCACCATGGTCCACCGACCTATACATGCATGCAAACATATAAAACTTCCATTTAATTACGTAAAGTTTTATATAATCAATAGATAGAGGCATATATATAAAGTAGGCTATACCAAATCGACGACGTCACGTGCAGCGAGTGCGAGAATATCAGCACAAGAGACTGTTTGAGGACAAGCGATCTCAAGCTGAGTCTTAGCTTCTTCGATGACATTAAACCCTCTCAGCGATAGATTCGGAATCGCGGTTCTCTCAGAGTCAGGTCCGGCGAGGAGAACGGAGCCGTCGCAGCCTTGGACGAAACAATCGTGAAAATGCATGCGCAAAATGCCTGGGGCATTGGCTGGATTAGCCACAAGGTTAGACTGGACCACGGACCTCACTATCGATTCTACATTCCGGCATGCACTACCATAATACCCGACCCGTGGCCTCGGGAGGAAATTTTGGTTCGCCTGTGATGTTGCGGCCGTGGCTAGGACAAGGAGTAGTGGTAAGAGAAGGCAGCGAGGATTAAAATTAGTAACACTTCCCATTTTTTGGTTCTTTTTAGTTTTTAACCAAAAGGGTGCATATATGTCAATATTATTCGGATTATTAGTATTAGTGTTGATTTGTTGTGTTAAAAAGTTTGAGCTTTTTGTGTGTATTTATAGGAAAAGATAGTAATTTGTGGAGTTAAATGAGTAAGCAATGCCGGGCTACTCATTAACTAATTGGAGCTAGGTTTTACTGGTATAATAATTTTATAATCGTAAATTTTATTTTATTGATTCATTTTGTTAATACTGTAATTAAGCATACGAATATGGTCCATATTTGTACCTAACTCCCTATATGTAGATTTGTTGTTTTTTTCTCTATTTTTTTGCTTCACCTAATTAATTTATTGGCTATTTGGAGTATAGATAATAACTTTGATAAACCATCAGTATTATTGAAACCTCAATAGAGAGTGCTTGTGCACTCGTGAATTAGTTGTGATCACAAATAAGAGACTTTGATAATGATATGATTTTTTTTTTGGGGATAATTATGATGTTATGGTCTCTACCTAAATATGTATGTACTTGAATCAGAGATTTAATTAGTAACATTTCACATACAACTTCAACTGTCATTAATCTGTATCACATTTTGGGAAAATTTGATGATAATAAATTAGAAGTAGCAAAATATTTCTGATTCGCACCCAAAAAAAAAATAAAAAAAAATGCTTGTTTCTCGTCTCGTCGGCCACAAATCTCTACTGGCGCTACGAGAATTTAAAAAGTAAATATTTATATATTTTTAAACATGTTTACTTAGACCATAATGTTTAATAGTTTTTTAATAATTTTTAGGTTTTTTGTTTTGATTTTTTTAGTTTTTGATTTTCTGTGTAGATTTTAGTTTTTAACAAAACTTGAATGGTAACTTTTAGTTTTTGGTTTATATATATACTTTTATGCATTTTATATTTTGTTTTAGTTTTGGTTATATGTGTATAAAAATTATTAAAATAAATGATATTAAATTTTAATAATCAAATAAAAACTTACAAAATTTCATAATACCAACAAAAATACTGATAAAATACACCTAGATATATTGCATAAAAATAAAACATTATTACATAAACTAATATCAACGTCCAAGGTTCCATAATGATGGAGAAATTTCATCTCGAATAGGGTTTTAGTTTTAATGGCTTTAGTAAACAATTAAAAAAAATATTAGACTTTAATAACAAATAATTTAAAAAAAAAATGAAAAAAATATCACGTTAAAATCTCCTATAAGTTAGATTTTGGATTCTTTTCACAAATGTTAAAACACTATCAAAATCTAGATTTTTATTTTTTTTAGAAAATGACAATAAATTAAATTTTTGAAAAATATAAAACCAAAAACAACTCCCTGGTTTTCTTTTACTGTTCAAATTAAAATTACACCGATTCGAACTATAATTAAACCACAGTTTTTTTAATCGTGTTACTATCGACCTTTTTTTAATTGCATTGACTCCAACTTCATCCTAAAACATCTGTTAAAATATTATACGACCTTTCGTTTAACTGATTTAGCATATATATATGTATCCCCCCAAAAAAAAAATTAAGGGATTTAATTATTATAATCACTGCATTGCTTAGTTAGTAGTCACTATGCGTTAAGTAAAACGCAACGCATAAG
Source organism: Cardamine resedifolia (assembly GCA_014578085.1). NCBI lineage: Eukaryota > Viridiplantae > Streptophyta > Magnoliopsida > Brassicales > Brassicaceae > Cardamine > Cardamine resedifolia. The sequence continues at coordinate 122,641 of VBRH01000154.1, forward strand.
ATTTTAATAATATTTTGACCAGTCGGATACCCATCTTAAATATTGAACTCCTCAGTTCTTGTTTGTTAACGAATGTTTGTCTAGTGGAATAATTCTACGTGCTTTCACGTCTTGTCACTAAAATAACGATTATGTTTAGTTGGGACGGTTATTATTATTTGTTTTTCTACTGAAGGAATCTCAGATCAAAGTCCAAACTAATCTCTAGAGTTTTCTAGGAATCCAGATTTCTTGCCACTAAAAATCTTTACGGGTGGCAATGCATGACTGAAATAGCAGTAGGAAATTCAACTTTACCAAAGTATAATATTTGCAGAAGAAAGTATATATATATGTATATATGTGTGTATGTGAGTTAAACTATATATAGTTTACAAAAATTATATATTTATATTTATTAATTTATACGTGTTCTTAAAGATTTATATGTTGAGTTGTACGTTGACAAAGAAAATAAGAAAAGAACTTAAGAAAGATGGACTGTTGGTGCATATATATATATATTTTTTTTTTGTTAAAAGGTGCATATATATATTGCAAGTTGATCAAGTAGGCCAAAAGATTAATGTCACGGGAGTGACGTACGGGCCTAAGAAGTTTGAATAATCTTTGCATATATACTTTCCGTCCATAACTAATTTATCTATCAACAAAAATTATATACCTCTTTAATTTACTTACGATTAATTCCTCAAACCATTGGAAAAAAAAAATTCTTCAAACTATTCCCAATAGAAATAATTGAAAAAAGGAAAATTATGAACAAGACGGATTGACGGCCATTTTCTATGGTAATTAACTAATTACTTCCAAAGTAACTATTGTTATTCTTCACGCTCTTTTCGTTGCACGAAGGCACGAGGACTGCCTTCAACATCAATATTGTTAAATCACTTTTTTTGTTTTTGTTAATTTGTTTGCACAAAGCACTATCATTTACTATTAATTTTTCAACACACAATCACTATCGAGAACTTACCCAAAAAGTACACTTCTGATCAACTTCTTAATAACATTCTTATTTAATAGTTATGTTAATATTTTCTTGTGTTTTGTTTGTGTGTTAAAGATTTTCTTGAGATTTTAAACATTTTACTAAATAAATTAAACTAAAATTAGTGTGACAACTTCGATAAATAAAATTAAAAAGTATTGTTTTTTTTTTAAGTATTGTTTAAAAAAAAAAGTATTGATGAACTAGTTTAGTATCGTTACGGCAATTATTCTGACAAGTTTACGATTAACTGATTAAAAGTAAATGAGTCAAAATAAATTCTAGGACGACTAACTTATGAATAAACGGTATACGACAATAAACACAAGAGACGTCTGAGTAAAATACTGAGAAGTTCTATTTTAGTATTTTGATTGTGTATATATACGGAAACCCCCAACTTTCAATTGTTCATGTTATAACACAAAAGTCTTCAAATTTTGTCTCGTAGTATTGTGTTTGGGAAAACCCATGTACACTAATCAAATCAAACAATCTTCGATTATATTATATATATACACCTTAAAAAAAAACTCAAAAAACTATACTGTTAATTATCAGTTAAACATCATGATTCATGACTTGCACAAATTTCACGAAGAGCAGAAAATATAGTATAATTTTCACAGAATTGACTGAAGTAGACTGTTAGGGTATTCACTAAACATCTTCAATTTTCCATAATGTTTAATAGTAGTTTTAAAATACTACTAATCAAATATAAGAAAACAATATATTGTTAGTGGTCGCGGGTGGTGGAGTGGAGATATGCAATTGGATATATAGTCAATGACGCAATTGGATTGTGTCGTTCTATTATTATTTTTTGTCTAATTATTGGTGTAAAATAGAAAACGATATAAAAGTAAATGGAATCGTTGAAATAATAGACGTTTTACACGGATGTTGTCTTTTACTCAAAATGTTTCGGAGTTTAAGCTTCGAATCAAAATACTGAAAAGACGCGTGAGCCAGCCATCTTATAGTTTTTTTTTTCTTATCGCAAAATGTTGGACTAAAATCTGTACTAACATGTATAATTTATACAATTTCAGGCGTATCTAAACTTGACAGTGGCTAAAAGAATATGTTAACTCTTAGAAAAATATATATTAAGTGTACCACAGTGTTTGTAAAATCTGATCATATTTATCTAGTCAGCTCAAGGGAAAAAATAAAAAATTTATCATCGCTCCACTGTAATTGATCTGATATTTTTATTTAGTTTAGTATTCAATGAGTGTACAATTAACAGCATACTTTGATTGAGATAAAAAAAGGGTAATGGATATGGATACAATCTCAGTGATATATAAATATATAACATGATGTATAAATATATATATGGGAAATTGGAGAGATGAGTAGTTTTTATCTTTTAATTTGTTATTTAGGTAGTTTTTGTCCATTTATATTTGTTTTATGTAATTTTCAAAAAACATTTTCCCTATATTTTCTTTAAAAAACTAACTAAAAACAACATAAATCTCAAAAACTTCCTAAATCACAAAAAACATAAACTACCTAATTTTCAAAGGTACCTAATATATAATTACTTGTGTTATTTTCAAGTCAAATATTATGTAATATATAAATATATAATACTATATATATAAATATATCTGATATACAAATATCATATCCAATTAATATATTTGTTGGGGTACACCAATTTAAAGATTTTTAATATTAACCCACAACAATTTAGCGAGGTATCAATGATTTAGCGAAATATTAACATATGTAGATCCCGTCCATGATGGTACATGAATATGATCTTTGGATGTCTTACACTCATTACAAAATAAAAATGTTTTAACATAGTGCTTATAAAATTGAAGAATCCAAAATAGCTAGGGAACTCATTATAATAATTTGTGAAAACATAACATTTATTAATAAGACCGAAAACAAACCGAATACCAACACCTTATAGATACAATTTTCAGCAACCCACTTTTGGGGTTTTCTTACGTCGTTTTCTATTGGTTTATTTATTATTTTCTGAAACTAAAATCACACTCGAACAAGTAAAGTTTATCACCACTGATTTAAATCGGTTAATTAATTAACCGCAGAGCAAACCCTACGAATTTCTCCATTAGCCCCAGAAACCACACCGATATTACTCATCCTGACCATTGACCTCGCAAACTCAGCGTTGAAGTTGCCTCCAGGACTCATCAACAGTTGCACGAGGGGTCTAGTTGCTGGATCAGTCCAAAGGAAATGATCGGAATCGAGGACTCCACGGCCACGGCTTAGGTTGATGAAGTAGGAATTGTCGAAAGTGGTTGCGCTGCCGGTGTCGAGATCCACGCGCACTGAAGCGTCTCCGTTTTGGGGACATTGTGTTTGAAGCTGCGTCAAAAATGTCTGGTCGACGGTTGTATCCGTGTTATTGAATAGCCTGTTCCTGAACACACCGCATCCCGCTGTTCCGATCGTGTGTCCTCCTATTAAAATTTTATGTATAGATTCAGTATATGTTGTTATTATTCACATCCTAAATATTCGTAATAAAAGTTCTCTATATTTTCGAAGAAGTTTTTAAGGCGGACAAAAATGGTAAAATCAGTTGGAAATTAGATCATTTAACGAATATGCACATGAAGAGTTTATCAACGTTAATATTAGTGGTAATCTATAGTATTGTATGTAAAATGTAAACTACTGACCGACGAGGACGACGAGATCGCGGGTATTGAGTCCAAAAGCGGAGAATTTCTGTTGTTGAACGGCGACGGAGTCACGGGGACCAGGAAGATTGTTAACGTTCGAGGCCAAAGAAACTCGACCATCTCTACGTCCGGTTGGTACTTGCCAGCCTATTCCTCTCGTCTGCATGCAAATCAATCCATGCACGTAAAACGTTATTCACACACATACATAACAAGTAGTAGTAATTAACTAATGCAATTGCGCTTGTGGTTAGTGCTTACAAGGACGACAGTATCACGAGCGGCTAAGGCTAAAATATCAGCACAAGAGACAACTCCTGGGCACGCGGCTTCGAGCTGCGTTTTAGCGTTGTCTATGACTTCAAATCCACGGAGGTTGAGGTTCGGACCGGCGGTTCTCTCGGTGTTACTTCCTGATATAAGGATCGAACCGTCACAACCTTGAACGAAGCAGTCGTGGAAGTGCATTCTCAATATTCCAGGTGCGATTCTCGGGTTAGAATTGAAACCAGCTGTCACGGCGTTTCGGACAATGGTTTCAGCGGTCGGACATGTGGTCGAGTAAAACCCCATCCTCGTGCCAGAAACTGGACCAGGCCTTGCAGTGGCTTGACCATGGACCGAACTGATGAGACAACTAAGGAAGGTAATGCATACGCATAATGATCTAACAAAACCCATCTTGGATTTATATTTAAGTATCTCAGAGAAGATCAAGTGTGTTCTTAGTTTTAGTGTGAGTAGAGTTAGTTCGTTTGAGAGTACTATTTATAGAGAGATTGAGAAGTCAAAGAGTGTGTGTGAGTCAACGAAAACGGCTTCGGTGTTTGTGGGGATTAGATAAAACGACGACGTTTTGATAGATTCAAAACCCCCAAAGCGCGTGTTGTTTGGTCAGTGCGATGTGAGCTGGTCTTCTCGTTGACTTTAAAGCATTTTCTTTTGGATTTGTTCGTTTTGATCGTTTCTGTTAAATTGATTTATATGAAGTGATAGAAATACTGTTTACGTAGGAGTTTTGAAAATTTTGGTTCAAGTCTAATTGATTTGAAGAAAATATGTAATCAGAAATGAGGATAATTGATTTGAAGAAAATATGTTACATCATTATTAGAAATATTTTGATCTAATCCTATTACGATGATATTCGACTACCTACAGCATATGCGATTATGATGAACAGCCTTCCGAACAACGATTCTACGACGCAAACTCTCTCTGACAGACGGTTTTGCATGTAAGATATCCTTATGATGGATATACTCTGCCCGCAACATTCAGATCTACGACGGACGGTTTTGCATGTACGACATCTTTATGATGGACACTCTCTCCGCAACACATGAAATCACGACGGCCGGTTCTCTCTACAGCATTCTGGAACCTCCGAAAAGTTTTGCATCCAATAATCTGCAAAAAACTATAATCCATAGACTCGAACCCCATATATGGTGTATTTTTAATTTTAGTTCGGGATTCTTTCAATTATAAATAATTAAATTAGTTTGTAGCTAACTTTAACTATATTTTCATGGTGAAAGCAAAATTTTTTCTTTAAATATTAAAATACTTGTTTTAGAAAAGAAAAAAAGATAGACGACAACTGATTATAAGAAATATCAAAGTTTTGTTCACGTACATTTCTTATAAATATGATATTTTGAACAAAATAGTTTTGGAAACCAAAGAAAGCCTAAACCTTAATAATACCAAGTCACACTTTTTCAATGTGATATTTAGAGTGCAATGATCAAAAGAAAGACTAATGAATAACCATGGTCCCTAAGCAACGATTTAAGCAAAGGGACGCAACTAATTTAAGAAGTTTCTGCAAATCCATGGTCCCTAATAAAAATATCTTCTTGTGCTTTAAAGTTTAAACGACTTGTGGCAAACAATGACTTCTAATACTTAACAAAAAAACTAGCTTCGGGACAAAACCACATGATCTCTCCTAAGACTAGTACTACTTCAAATACATGTTGCATACACGAAGAATTATACAAGCTAATATTAAGATAGATCAAGATTATAATTTTGCTATCAAACTCATTAAGTATCGTTGTTCTATTCCTCAGAATTATGACCGCTGACTTTATAAGATAAGCTCTAAGAGATCATCTATCCTAAGAATATTTTGAGCTTTATCTGTCTCTTCCTCTCTAAATCATGATTTTATTTTTGTCATGAGCTCGATTTATTTGATTTTACTATATTACATAGATCCGGTATAATGTCAAGTTGTCAACCAAAAATAAGATTGAGATAATGACCATGATTGTGTCAGACTAAGTTTGTCTAGAATTTGCGTATACATATTAAAATATTGTAATCAGCATTCAGATTAAATGCAAACGCAATAAAAATCACTTTTAAAATATGGTCTCTACATGATAATATGATACGTACCATTGTATTAACGTATATGGCTGCTCTCATGTAGGATGATCTTACTTATTTTATTTTTAATTCCCAAAACAAAACATGTTTTGCTCTCCGGAAAAACTACTCTTAACAAATTTGCGATATATAAGCGGTTCTCCGGGCCGGTGGCCATTGGATTTAAAAAGTTTTACCAATATATTCTAGAGACGAGAGAAGACTTAAAGGCATGTGGATTTAAAATTTTAAATGATTGAAATTGATAAGAATAGAGATTGGAATTGATAAGGTTTAGGAAGCTGAGACTTTGAGCAAAGTCATAAGAAGAATCCGGCAATTAGTTGGATCGTTTTGGAAGTATCTTCGGTTAATGTTCTCCGACTTGCTTTTCTAATCAAAATCTTCCTTATCTTCCGGCTTCCTCTTTTCGCCTTTTTGATGTCATGTGTTTGAAGTTCCAATGAACACAAAATTGTGTATTTTGGATTTGATATATTTTGACAAACAACTACTAAAATTTCATATTTTAACTTGTCTTTTTCTTGTTTTTGCGAACGTATACTGTGTTGTATTGTTTGACATGTTTTTGTTAATAATAAGTTTGACTTTTTTTTTTGTGCCCAAAAAACTGGTTTTAGGCTTTCATTCAGCCAATCTATCAACAAATTCGATGAAATGACTGACTTTTATTTTTGAGGAAAATAACAACGATTTTATAATACATCCTTCCAACAATATTTGTCAACGTTTTTTTCTCGTACTTATTTAGGGGAATCTGCTACTATGATTCTAGTAACTACAATTAATACCTTCTTTTCTTGTTAACTAAAACTAGCTATTGTAAAATTATTTACAAAAAGATAATCACTTGAGTTGATTGTCAAAATTTCACTATTGCATTTGCTTTATGCTACGTATATATTTAGCACCTCTGCAAAATCATTTGCTTGAGAAACTCTCCTTTATAGATATAGACTTGTGGTCTATTTAGAGGTTTGAAAATAAGCTAGTTCGTGCAGCTCAACTATACTATGTTAGACGTTAAAGAAAATGAAATGAAACGTAGAAAAATTACGAATAGACAAAATATTACCATATTCTTTGGTTGTAAAACCAAATAATTGAGTATGTAGCAAGAAGATAAAATCCGATACAGTGAAAAACTTGAAAGGTAAGTGTAAAGAATCACTTCTACTTTGTTTTGTTTTTAAATTAACACGAGATAATAAATACTATATGGTTTAGTTAGTATATTTGATAGCATATATAAATCTCTTATTTAAATTAAGATGATGAAAAGATCACTCACATGCCAACTAATGATTCATCAATTTTACTGAGCTCGCTCTTTCATCAGATTTATTGTCCAAAAAAAACAAACAAAATGAATTTTAGCTAATGATTCATTTTGATACTTCAAAACAATACCAATTGAGTAAAACTATTTTAAAATAGTTTCATGAATATTTGAGAGAGAAGTCTACTACTTGGCCTTTGACTCCAAATTAAGCCATGACAGGTTTAGCATCATTTTCCAAATTGGAGTTACTATAACTTATAACTTTGTCAATTTTACCCAGTCAGATGTTTTAGGTCTTCCAAAGGTTTCTCACAAAATTAACTTAGTGATAACCAGAGATATTATAGATCTCGAAAGACTAAAACTATAATTTCTGGAACTTGGAGTTGCAATGCGATCAAGTTAAGATTTTTAACGAAAACCATATCTGTTATTTCAAATGGACAGAAAATATCCGAATATAACACACAGTTTTAATAAATCATCTCTCTACTCCTTGTTGCCTGAACCTCCCTCGGCCTGAGCAGCTGCTCCTCCATCTGTAATGAATATCAGAGTAACAAGCTGGATCAGTAAGTCCTTAAATTGCTGTGAGATGGAGATGATAAGATAAAGATATATACCTACACCTCCCTCGGATGGAGCACATGGAGACTTCCTGTAACGCGTCTGTTGCTGCGTTGGCTGCAAGCAGGACATGATCTTAAAACTGGAATTCTGGAAACAAACCGCAGAGAAAAAAACATGGTTCATGCTCATTATTTACCTGTAACTTGGGACGAAGAGCTTCAAGGGGTCCCTTTGGCTTCGCAACACCTTGCTGTTTAAGACATAAATAATTAGACCATCAGAGTGGGAGCATTAGAGAGAGAGCTTATATATGATACCCCAACAGAAACAACACTCGTGGAGTCGAAAGTTTTATACTTTACCTTTCCAAGAGCCCAATCAGCTGAGTCAAAGTATGCTCGCTCATGATCCTGATATTAAAACCGCACCTTAGAAAAACCTAGTGAAAATCTCCTTATTAGACCAGAAAATAACATACCTTGGAAATGAGAGGTGGTTTCTTTGGCATGAGCCCTCCATACTTCTTCTTTACAGCAGCCTCCTACACAATGCAATTAAAGAAAGAGTTAGATCATGGTAGTGTATTGACTACGGCATTTTATCATTATCTAGTATGAGAATTAGATGGAAACCTCCTGCTGTGTTGATGGCATTGACTTTTCTGCCTCATTGGTGAGGTTTCCTTCTACTGACTGCCCTTTCACATCCTCTGCGCTAGACATTATGATGTCTCAACGCCACCAAAGCCAAAACGATGCTGCACAAGAATATAATATACAAACATTAATCAACAAATACACACAACTCATGAACCAATAACAAAAGCAAGGCTCGAGGGTTTATCAAAGAAGAACAAAGATCGATTAAAAGAAGCTAATAAATGAACATGAAACGCAAATGGGAGAATGTTTTTGATGAAATGATATGAATCCTATTTGATACTAGTTCCACACTCCTGTGACAAAACGATATGTTCTGAAAACTGTAAAGTATTGTCCAGAACACGAATGACAACCTGTAAAACTCTAAGCAGCCAAACAAAACCCTAACTTAAGGAAGATATGAGTGTATACTCCATAAAAATAGGCAAAGCCTATCTCAAACTACTATATATGGGTTTCTTAATCAAAGCACATAATACTTGTTTGATTTTGCGTTTAAGAAGATATCTACATATGTAAAAGAAAAAACTGAAAAAAAAAAAAAAACAGCATCCAGATTTTACAGGGATCATATATGAAAGTAGCATAAGCTTCAGAGTTTATATCCTACTTTTAATAAAATCAATTTCCAGATTGTTGAAATCAAAATCAACCAAGGACATATGACTCAGATCTCCGCAATGCATATAGAAAATGATTGTATAACCCCAGAATTTAGCCTAAACAACGCCATAAGATCAGATCATAAAACAGAATACGAATGAGATACAATCAAAGCCTCGATCATAAACCAAATTTAAAATCAGAGCTACTCAAATAAAGCCATAGCCATAAACAATCAGATTTCTATGCTCCGAAATTGTAAAAAAAACGACATGAAGATGATGTAGGGAATCAGAGAATCTCAGAAGAAGATAATCATCGAGATATATGAAGAAGAAACGAAACCTATTGAATAAAGAGAAGTTAGGTCTATAAAACGTACCAGGAGGAAGAAGAAGAAGAAGAAGGATTGGTGTGGCTCTGTGTGTTTCGTCTTCGTTGTGAATGAAGAAATGGAGATCTTGTAAATTGAATATATAAGGGAAGATGTGTGGGAGACAGATAGAGATAGATAGATGATTGAGGTAAGAAACTCAGGAAGAAGAAACGGGGCGAGAGGGTTAAATTGGTAATTATCGTAATTAAACCAAGGCTAAAGCATTTATTATCATAATTAAACCAAGGCTAAAACACGTGAATGAGGGATTTGACAAAAATGAAACCGTTGAGGGATTTGACAAAAATGAAACCGTTGAGACTTGAGAGAATGACATACATAAAAGCTTTTTTCTTAAAATCTAAACCAATTATATTTGATTAAAAACTTCAAAATTGAGTTGATGAATCAAAAAATTATGTTTTCTTACAGCTTTTAGCATCTATTTTTGAAAAAGTTATATATTTTTTTAGTTTATGTCAGGTCCTTTTAGATCCTTCATTACTTCAAATTTGGATTTTGTTGTGTTTGCTTTTTTACAGAAGGTATTTTAGCTAAAATATCTTATTTTGTCAAAATATTTTCCAATTTATGGTGTATATACATTTAAAAGAAACATATGATAGTTAAATGAGTCTGACATACTAATAAAAACGAAGATATATAATAAATTTTGGAATAATTGAGAATTAAAAAGAAAACATACACATCAAAATTAGCAAAAATACAAACCACTTCATAACTTACAGTAATTACTTCATAAAGAAAAAAATACCTTATAAACATAGATAATGATAGAAATCTCTAACTGGTGGAGACAATGAAATATGAGATTTTGTAGTGCTAAACGAAAGAATGGTAATTGAATAGATAAACAAGACATTTAAGACATAAATGGGAATATTTTTTGTTCAATCACATAATTGGTAAATTAGTAAAAAAAAATTGTTAAAGAAATTGGTAATTTACAAACAAAATAATAAAGATATACAATAAAGAGCTATTTTTTTAGTTTATGCTATTAGTGACATGTGTCATGTCTTAACAGAAATATGTAACCAATCATATCTTACCTTTTTCATTGTAACTAGATTTTCTTAGATTTATGGTAAGTATAAATCCAAACATCTGTCAGAAAATACTTTTCAACGGTGTAAAATTGTTCAACCAATAAATCAAATATTTGTTTTATCTTGTATCCGATCTTGTTTCGTAGAGGTTGATTTTTTATTTTTTTAATAACTTTTATCCATTTTTCTAACCAATTTAAACCTGATTAAACCAAATTCCTTAAAAATTGTTACCCAAACCAAACCAAATTAGTATACGAATTTTTGTGAAATAGCCGAATCGAATTAACCAATAACTATACCGATATTTGTTCAGTTACTTCAGTTACTTTTAAGTAACTTGTGAAGCACCTCAATTTTGGCCACTCCATGGGCTCTTTTATTGCCAGAATCAAATTCTTAGAATCACCTTTCAAAGCAAACCCGATCTGAAATCCAGATTATTTCTAAACTGGATCTATAAAACCATGGGAATGATGTGGTAAACTTCCTTAAACTAATTAATGAATATGCTAATTTAGTTGATTGACATTAATAGATGTATATATCATAAGAGATTCATTTCCTAGATTCAAACAATTGTCTTAACAAAACCTCAAGTAACTAAACCAAAGTAGCAAAAAGAAAAGAAAAAAAAAACAAGGAGACCATAAAAATGAAAAAAAAACTTGGGAAGACATTGGAAGAGAATGGATAACGAAATCAACGGAGTCTTCTAGCTTCTCTCTCGGACTCAAGGAGAGTGAGGATATCTCCTTCTCTGACTGGTCCTTTCACGTTCCTCATGATGTAACGGTCAGAATCTGTGAACTTGACTCTAACCTGTGTGACCTGACCACGAGAACCGGTCCTACCCATGACCTTAACAACCACAGCATGCTTGATCTGAGAATCCATTCTGCATCCATACAAATGTAGCATGTCAACATCTTCATACCAACCAGAACTCAAATCGAAGCATGAAACAAGCAGATGAGTATTAACTACTGTAGCCAAGGACACTAAAGAGAACAAAGATCTCTTGAAAGCTTTAATTCAAGTAACACAGCTAATCTGATTTCGAATTAACCAGACGATTTTCTCTTAAAATGATTCATGATTGTTCTTGTTCCACATATCAAATCAAAGTATGGAAGAAGCAGATGGATCATCAAGCAATGGGCAAAATCTAAGAAATTTCAAACTCAAGGAAACATCAAGCATAGAGAGCTTCAACGAACATGAACATGTTCAGAAATCGGAAAATAGAAAGAAGAATGGTACAATTTCAAGAGCGATACCTGTAGACGACGGATGCGGCGGATGCTCAAGAAGCTAAGGTGAAATCCAGACTGCCAAAATAAAATACCCTAATCTCAAGAAGTAGCTGACTATTGAATTTATTTGTTTAGTATAAATGGGCCAGGCTTACAAGCTAATGTGAACTACCATGGGCTCTTAAAAAGCCCACATTCGTATTTCATTATAAGTATTACTGGATATACCCTTATCACCCAAGTCACAAGTCTTTCACCCATCTGTATTTTGTTTTAATAGTTGACTCGTATCTGATGCGAGAAAACAAGAGACCCAATTCTTTCATTACGATTTCTTTAACATAAAATGCTAATGATTTTGAGAAAAATAACTTCACAAAGCCAATTACTAAATGTATAGTCCTTTAATTATTAATCCTACAAGTAGTGGGAAATAGCACCACAGCGACTTGTGTAAAATCTCAACGACGAAAGCCAGTCACAAACCGATTGATTCCAGCAAAATCAGGAACTATCTTCAAATCACAGAAACAGTCTTTGAGATCATCATTGGTCATCGTGTAATCTACGATCATCTTGCTTTGCTTCTCTCCATTGGTCTGCATCATCATAAACCAATAGGACCAATCATTCATGGTGGCTGTGATTATTAGTATATATGCAAACATCTTCAAACCAAATGAACATATAATGAAAATTGAGCAATCAAGACTTAAATCTTTTAGTAGCAATCTTAATCGTCTTCCAAGACTAACTTCACCAGTTTTTAGTAGCAGAGACAGAGAGGAAACATAGGAAACAAAAACGATTGTATCTTTCAACAAAGGATTTGGAAAGTGAAAAGTGAAAACAAGCAAGTACCTCGAAAATGAAAAAGCCACCACCTTTAAGCATCCGAGAAGCCCCGTGACAGAGATGGAAAAGACTATCAGTCCCATCGATACCACCATCCAATGCAAGTTTCGGTTCGTGTTTACCAACTTCAGCTTGTAGGCCTGGAATGTCATCACTTGGTATGTATGGTGGATTACTCACAAGCCCCACAAGTTTTCCTTCGACATCTTTCAAAGGCTCAAACCAAGATCCTTCCCTCACCTCAATCATCCCCTGGAATTTTATCAAAATAGTGAGAAGAAACCAAAGCTGAAGAATATAACAGAATCTTTCAAAGGGATCAAAATCATGATCATTCCCTTCCCTTAACATCAATCATCTCTTAGATATAACAATTTTCATCATCACTACGTGAAGACATCAAACTGAAGAATGTTGCAGGAGAAATTCTTCAATCCACATTTTACTGCTTTTATCTTCCAAATTCTCAAATCTAATTCCATGAATACAATTGATTGATTTTGTCTCAAGTAAGGAAAAATCTACTGACCTGAAGGCCGTATCTTTGCACATTGTGGCCGGCGACGGCGATCGCCACCGGACTGAGGTCTGTGGCTATAACTCTCCCATGGCTTCCCAAGACTTTAGCAACGCCGATGGCAATTGCACCGCTTCCAGTCCCGAGATCGGCCCAAAAACCTTTCTTAAACCATTCATCTCTCGTAACCAGCTCCTCCACCATATCGACGATCAGTTCCGTCTCTGGTCTCGGAATTAGAACCCCTTCCTCGACGCACAACACCAAATCTCTCCAGTGTTCGCATCCGACGACGTACTGAAACGGCCGACGCTTCTCGATCCTCTGTCTCCATAAATCGTAAAGCTCCTCTAACGGCGCTCTCAATTTCACATTCTTCTCGCCGTCGTCCTCGTTTTGCTTTCTGTGAAGAATCACCAAAGGATCGTCTACGATAGAGTCTTCGATCAGCCATTTTAGCTCACGGAGGAGAATGACAGAATCAAGGCTATCTTCAGAATTGATTGAAGAATCCTCTACGGAGGAGGCCAGATCTTTCGCCCAGTCGTGCCATTTCCAAACATCCGATAGAGGAGTTGTGTGTGACGGCGTTCTAAGGAACAGTGGAGTCTTAAGATTTATACTGGGAGAATGTGACGCCGGAGCAGATTTTGCCTCTGCAAACGACGCGAAGTGCGGTGGTGCGCTCGCCGGAGAAGATGAGCAAAAAGGTTTAACGGCAGAGAGCAAAGAGGTAAACCGTAAGCTTGGGAAGATTCTTATCATTTCAAGGTTTTTGCCGCACCAGCAGACCAAATCGGTTTATAAATCTAATTATTTAAACCGAATAATTCGGTATTACAAATTTCAGAATAATTCCGGTTTGGTTTCATCCGAGGATTGAAAGATGATTTACAATGAATGTTGGGGCTAAAGCATAAATTACCAAACGTTGTTCTTATTTTCGTTAGCGGCTTACAGATCTTTGGAGCATCAAAGATGAGCTTGACGCTGCTTCAAGGCTATTCTTCTGCAGAAGAAGAAGAAGCAGAAGAGAGAACTATTAGGGATTACGAAAACTCCGACGAAGATGAGGACCATGGTGTTCGGAGATACACATCTGTGTTCGATTTCTCTTCATCTGACTCGGCTAAAGACTCGGGACTTCCTTCAGCCAACGACGTTTTCTCTCAGGTCATTCTTTAATTTTTTTTCACGGGAATTCATCGAATTCTCTTTGTGTTTGAGGAAATTGGCGGTGAAATTGAGTGATTTCTTATCATGGAGGTTGAAAAGTTACTTAGATCTGTAGTTTCCATGTGATTGAAAATTTTAGGGTTTCATCAGGAGAAACGATAAATTTTTGGATTCTGAGACTAAGTAAGTTTCGAGTTTGAACATTAGAGAGATCTGCTGATAGTGAACACCTGTTCAAGTCTATGAACGTGTTGGTTACTTTAAAAGCTTATATAGTAAATGATGATTTGCTTGTATTGAATTATGCAGATTTCAGGGCCACCTGAGTTTCTAAACAACCGCACAGAAGCCGATGAAGAAGCTTCAGCTAGAGATGCAGAGCATGCAAAGCGCATTAGCCGCAAAAAGAAGAAAGTTAAACCAAAGGGTACCCACGACTTGTTTGCATCTTTGTATCATCTTGGTTATTTCAAATGAGGCACTTTGCATTGTAATCTCTATCTATCTGGTTTCACAGTTCTGTGTATGGAACTATTGTTAGCTCTGGATCCAAACTCTGACGGTTCAACTTATTGGCCTATAGGTGTTGTCATGGAAGCAAAACCTCAACTAGTAGGAATTCATGAGAGAGTAAGAAACGATATTGATGCACCACCATCTTCACAGAGTGGTGAAAAGCGGATATCTTCTGCAACCATTCCTAATGCAGAAGAAGCTGCAGATCTCTTGAGGTATGAATAACCCTTGTGACCTTGTCTTTTCATCATTCTTTAGTAAACCTATATTTGCACAATCTGAGCTTGATTAGGGTTTTATTTGCTGAGTTTAGGATGTGTGTACAATGTGGTATACCGAAAACATATACAAGTGCGAGAGGAATGGTATGCCCAGTTTGTGGTGACCGGCCATTACCTGACGCAGATGCGAAGAAGAAAGGATCTACAATCAAAGATAAAGAGAAGAGCAAAAGAATGAGAGGACAATCCTCTCACGCTTCTTGGAAAAGTGAAACAGAGATGCAACTTAGGCAAACTTTTGATTAGAATGTTTCAATTAAAACTTTTCTCCTTTTACTGCATTGTACCATCATCATATTCCAATTTCTGTAACAAAGCTTGTGACACAGGTTCATCTACAATTAATGGGATTGGTGTCACTTTGGAATGACGAAATTAGTCAAAGATTGATATGTATTGGTGGGATCATTAAACATGATTGGCGATCAAATCCCTAAATTTCTTCTTGGTTATAAAAAAAAAAAAAAAAAGCAGCAAATACACAGCAGAATAATATGACCTTACAAAAAAAGGAAAAGAAAACTTACATCTTTTATCTACAGAATGGCTATGTGTCTCTACTTCTTCCTCTACTTAACAACTTGAAAATATTACAAAGGCAAAGAACATGTCTCAAGACCGGATTCGGGCAACCAAGTGTACAATCAGGTTTGACCCGAATTCTAAACCAGCAAGTTATCCCAACATTTAAATTCAACTGTGTTACAAAATCCATGATTCTAATGATAGAAGCAGTCAGGATTTTGTTAACTAACCTGAGCAATTTCGCTGAGCCAAGATCAAGATTACTGTTAACAACCATATCTCGAATGCTTCAGCAGTGAAAATGCCAGTTTTTGTTGACATCATTAATTGTTGTCACTTGTTACAACTTCTGTTTCGCTTCTAAATTCTGGAGTTTCCTCTTGTTTCTCTATCCTCAGACTCGGACTACTATTGGGCTGAGGAATCTGTCGAGCATGATGGCTAAAATGAGGCACTGTGCAACTACTATTGGGTTGTATGAGAATTAAGGGTTTCTAAAACTTACCATTGGATGAGATTTATAAGTGAGAACATCGTTATCTGATGAAAGAGAAGAGTCTGAGGGCCTGTGAAACAGCAAATGAGCTATGGATCGATCTATCGGGTTTGTATCAGTTTCTATATCCATGAATCCAGCGTACCTGGATGAGACCAAATACAGATATCAAAGATTAGAATATACACGAACTGAAGGATAAGTACAAGTGCTGCAAGTTTCTAAAGAAGAGAGTTACTGAATCTGTCCAAGATTCGAGTCTAGTCCTATATAGAGTTATAAGTTGGTCTCAAGAATTTTACTTAGCAACAGGATATTAAGAATGAACATATTAGAGAATTATGTAGGGTGGTACTTACTTTTCTGTTTCACCAGTCACGATATGCGAGCCTGCATCTTTATGCTGTTTGTTTCCACCATTATGTCTCTGCTCTGCACTTTTTGCCAATCGGTATAAGCTGTCTCTTATGCAAAGCTTTGTCCTAACATCCAACTGAAGCAAGAAAGTGCACATCAATCAAGTAAACAAATGCACAAGATAATTGACTAAGATGTATACACTTTGCTATCAATCACAAAGGAACTGCAAACTTTTACCGATCACCCTCAGAACTCGCAGGAAATTCTTTTCATTATATCGTCCATTATCTATTGACAAGTTGTACCTGTTCTATAACTTGTTGAAGCTGGCGAAAACTTGTTGCTTCCAGTGAAATGTCATCCACAATAGAGCTAACACAAGAACTTCCCTGCATGTTAGATGTTTCCAATTCAGCTGCAGCTTTTCTCTGGTCATTCTCAAGTCCAATTTTCTGGATAGGAGCAGCATCAGGAAATACCATGGGCTTTGTGTTGCTATTCTTCCTGGTATTTGCAGCAAAAGAAGGAGGCATATCTTTCCCGGGCTGCAAGTTGACTCTCTTTTCGAAGCCCTTCTTACACTGATCGTCAACAGTTGGACCCTGTAAGCTCTCAATAGATTGTGCCTGATTTGATGTGTATGACTCATTTGAAGCAGCGGAAGGGTTGGGTTTGTTCTCAGATTTAATACCAGATTTACTTTCACATGCTGATATTTGATCTGAAGGCTGCTCACTATTATAATGTGAGTATGGAACGTCTCCCTGTAGGAATGCGGAGGGAGGGTAATACTGCTTTGTGTCCATTATTTCCCTGGAAATACCACTATTCTGTAAAGTAAAACTGTTCTCTGAGTACCCATCCAGATGATGAAGATGATCAGTCTGCTTCTTTTCAGGATTTGCCTGTAAAACAAACAAAAAAAGTGCGCAGATATGAAATTGCTGGAACAGTATCCAATTAACCGAGGAAAACATGCAATGTATGCCAAACATGCAGTAAGTAGCCAAAGTCATCAAAGAAGGCAACATCCCATGTAATTACTGGTGGCATGTGCCATGGAGGCCGCAAAATTCGGTAATAAAAATTGGCTAACCTCGACATCTAGCATCAATATATCCTTCTGTTGCGAACTTATATCAGATGCATTTTCTGACAATTTTCCTTGAGCTGAATCTCCCGCAATGGTAAATCCATACTCATCTTCAACAGCATGGTTGGAGTCACTGTTGTTCAAAAAGTCTTCAACCTGCAACATAGGGGTTCTTTGATATTCCAACATTTTTTCTGGTTTTATATCATCTGTCATCGCAGCTTCTGTCTCCTCATTTGGCTGACCAGAAGAGAACCAGCCCAAGTCATCTTCATTATTAAGACTATCCAAACCGAAAGTTGAATCACAATTCCTGTAGCGACCAAAAAACAAGTGTAAGCTCAGTACAATGTTACTATGTTTGTTCTATTAGCGATGAGCCCCAATGTGTTAAGAAAATATCTAAAAGAGAATATCCAAATGTTTACCTAAGCATGTTGTCCACATCCTCAAAATTTCCTATGTCACCCCAGCCATAGAAGAGATCATTGCTTTCTTTACCACCATTATCGAAAAAACTGAGATTATTTTCGGCATCCGGGATGCTGTCGAGGGAATAATTATATATGCCATCATGTGTTGCAGCGGAACTGTCACACAACATGGGATCCGGAGTGCAGAAATTTTCAACATCTACGTGGCCACCATTGAAACCACTATCTGAAATCTTTGTATCCTCCAATGTCATATCGTGAACATCTTTGCCTGATCCCGAATCACGAGAAACCGGAGAGCCATCACTATTTTTCTCAGGCCATGGATTTCTTCCTAACATGTTGCCCTCTCTCTTGATAAAAATATTACTCTTTAAAAGGTTTGTTCCGCTACCCATATCTTCATTTCTTCGTTTCTTTCTGCTATTAATTAGAACTGGAAACTGACCTCCATCTTCATATGCCGAGTCTGGCACTATACCATCATCGTTCCCATGAAAGTCATATGAAGTATTATAGTCAAGCTGAAAACAAATAGGAAGAATACTTCAGCTACCAATTAAAAATTCGCATTAGCAAGTCGAAGAAAACAAACTAGGGAAGCATCAAACCGATTAAAATAACAAAGAATCCTCAAACCTGATACAACACATCCAAGTAATTTCCTTGTATATTCTAAAAAGACTTTGAACCCACTAATTTCTCCGGGAATATGCGAGAAGAGCAACAACGAAAGCTCTTTATCCATAGTCTCATAGAGATCATACAAACAAATCACCAAAACAGAATACACACTCGACAAACAGACAAATATCATTGTGACTCGACTCACCTCATCAATGTACAAGTCCGACATTTCCTCCCAACTTCAAGACTCTTTAATCACCACTAAAATCATGCACATTATCCCGATATGTCATCTCTATTGCAAAACATGTAACTCCAACAACTAGTTCTGGTTCTGATTGAATAAGAAACATAAGATATTAAACAGGTGGAGAAGGTTCCAATAATAGAGATATCCCAGAGTCAAAACCCCTTGAAATTAAACTATCCATTCCCAATATTCATGATTCCAAAAGGTTGACTCAAATTCTACAGCCAAAAAAAGTCAAATCTCATAGCAAGTAGCACAAAAACAAACTAGAAAAATACACTTCATCAAATGGAAGGATTCTTCTATTTTGTGTTAGTAATTTCTAGCAAATTCGAGTTAACCTATTATCACTACAATCAAAACAACTAAAATCCCAGTTTAAAAAAATAAGCATTAAATGAGACTAAATGCAAAAGAAAATAAAATTAAATCTGAGAAATCCTCAGCTGCTGCTGCTGCTTGAGGATAAGAATCAATAATTTCAAATTAAATTCACTCAAAATAGATTCCAACCAAACGTAAGAACGATCAAAAGACCCTTAAGTCCCAGCCAAATAAGCTCACCTGTCAGACAGATTCTTCCACTAGCAGAGCAACTCCAGAAAAATTCACCGATACAAATAATTTACCAGAACAAAAACAAAATCAGCAGATCGTAGCGATTGTATCAACTCATCGAAGCTGGATCGGAAAACTCAAAAACAAACTTGGTAGGACTTTCTAGAGATGTTCGGCAGAAGACGATGAAGGCTTCCTAATTTTTTTTATTTTTTTTGTTACAATCCCAATTTTTTATTTGAATATTAATTTTTAATTGTTGTTTTTGTTTCGGGAGAATCAAAAGACAAGTGACCATGATATTGACACGTGGCAACGCAATCAAAAGGTTTAACGGGCTGGGTTTAATATCAGAATTCGTGGACGAGAAAGAGCAGTGTGAGATCCTATCAGTTCCCGTGATATTATTGGTACACGTCATTAGTATGTTCTGGAAGCTGGACTCGCGTCTTTATCTTATTGGCTAGTATTTAGTATTGTTCGTAATGATGACATCAGCTTTTATTTACTGTATAAACATTACCATGCGGTTAAAAAAGGCCTATATGGGCCGAAGTTATTATGTAAGCAAAAGAAAGCCCAAAGAATCTTTAATTTGTTATCCGATCGATCTGCGAGTCTAAAGTTGATTTTCCGGCAAAAAATTCTCCGGGAGAGATCCTTTCGATCTTCCCTATGGAGGAGCAGATCGGAGGGAGCGATGAGAGATGGAAGGGATCATTGGAGAATATAACGGAGATGGCATCGAATCTCGATTCTCTTCAGAAACTTCTCCTCAAGAAAGCAGTCTTTGTAGAAGAAGATATTTTCTCTAGAGCCTCTCTCGTCTCCGAACAAGCCCGAACTATCAAGGTCCGTTTAATCCTACTTGCGGTGATTAACTTGGAGTTTATAGAGGTTTATTGGCTGATTTTATTTTTCTTTTTCTTTGATTTTGATGATTACTTGTGATTTGATCGTTCGATCTGGGTTGATCATGATCGACTTTAGTTAGGCATAGTATTACTCTAGCTCAGTGTAATAGTGTGAATTTGGAATCGCATTAGATGGTGAATTTTGGGAACTTATAAGTAGCATTGTGTTGTTTGGGTAAAACAAGAGCTCAAAAACTTAGAATTTTGGGGCCTTAAAGCACACCAAACGAGATCTTCTGATCACTAGTAATCTTTTGGATCGGTGGTTACCAACTTACCATATTGTTATTATATGATTCTAACTGTTTTTCTGGATAGAAAGGTAAGCTTGTAGTTGGATTTTTCGATCTATTGATGGTGCAAAATGATCACCAAATCCTGAAAGGCTGGAACTTGAGGTTTCACCATTATTAAGTGTTCAAGTGGATTAAGTATGCCTGAGTATTAAAGTAGATTTTTTTAAGGTGTAAGCAAAAAGAGTGTGTTACATGTTTGAGTCTTTGAGATAGTTTCAGATTTTCTTTACTCTTTTCAATGTTTGTTTTAGGTTCTTGAGCAGAGGGTACAAACACTAGAAAGAGAACTAGATGCTGCCATCACAGCTGCTGCTCATGCTCGGTCTGAGAAACGCCAAGCTGAGTCCTCTCAAAAAGCTGCTGAATCACGTGCTCAAGAGGTCACGAAAGAGCTCGAGAACACCACAAGTACTTACTTTATAATCACTCACTTACAACTCTTTTTGATTAATCCGCTTCTTGGATCGATGCACCACTCTCTCCTCCCCACGTTTATATGCGTTTCAGATTATCCGGTTTGGTTAAAACGAAATTTGCTTGTTTGTAACTCTTGTTTGCAGAGGTTTTTAAGCTGCATTTGGAAGAGCTTCGAGGAATGCAAGAACAGATATCCAAACGCGATAAGGAGATTAAACTCTTGGAAGCTATAATCCAAACACTCGGCGGCAAAGAGCGGTTGGGAAAAAGCGGTGTGAATGGATGATGATGCGTTTTTTTGTTTGTTCACTTGTAAAGTTTGTGGAGACAGTTTCTGTATCACTCACTTACTAGAAGATCAATGTATTTGCCTATATATGGTGTTCTTGCCTGTTTTATCAAGAAATGAAAATTACACTGGCCTGGGCCTCTTAATGGGCCTAATGTGGATCGATGCTTAAATTGGATGCTCTGATGCCCAGATTAAGAAACTCTAATCTCCAGCCGTGTGGAGCAAGAAACTGCGTTACTTTGACAGCTGAAAAAGCAACTTCGTATCTAAAAGAGGATAAAAGAAGGAAAAGAGGATGGTGACCAAATTAGAAGCAGTGATGGTTATTTAGTTTTAAACGTGTGGGTGTCTCTCTAGATTATCTAATATTTTGGTAGAAAAGCTTGTGTGTATTAATTATCTAATTTTGTAGAAACTTACGTAGATGATCTAATTTCATTTTCTCACCTAAATGCAGTAAATATAAAATACTAATGAAAGAAGTTTTAAGTAATACAAAATTTAAATTCGGATCCGACGGCGAAATAATATTCTCAAAGACACCAACTAGTATATTTAACTAAATTTTATTTGGGTACATTCGTATTTCTTTTGATGCTATTACCAAATAAGAACTATTTTTACCAGTTTGGCTGCACAAACTTGAGATTTTATTTATTAGTTGTGCTGATATTTTTTTCGATAGCTAAAACCGTTATAAATTTCGAAAATGAGAATAATTTTCTTATTTCAAAGCTCAATTCAGTAAG
>VBRH01000154.1:178668-188694 GCA_014578085.1 Cardamine resedifolia
TTTTAATATTTGTGTTTTTCTATTCAGCTCTTGAAACTCAATGGTGGTTTTTGATTGTACATGATTTAC
This sequence comes from Cardamine resedifolia, assembly GCA_014578085.1. Taxonomy (NCBI): domain Eukaryota; kingdom Viridiplantae; phylum Streptophyta; class Magnoliopsida; order Brassicales; family Brassicaceae; genus Cardamine; species Cardamine resedifolia. The sequence continues at coordinate 178,738 of VBRH01000154.1, forward strand.
ATGTGTTGAATGTGTCTTGCTATTCAAAACCAGATCAGATCAAATACAACTTTTTTTTTTTTTCCTTTTTAATCGATTGATCTACTAAGTACTAGTACATTTTTACTCTTTAGTTTTTATCTCTCTTTTTTTTACATGCAACTATTTCATGTATTTTGTAATGGACTTATTGCATCTAAATTCAAAGTGGCCTTTTGCATTTAAACGTTACTTAGTTTGTATTTATAGACTTTCAAATTCCAATAGCCGTGACAGCTATTTTTAAAAAAAAAATCATGACATGTCCAACAAATTTGTTTATGAAAACATTTTTTGTTTTATGAAAACATTTTTTGGATTGTATTATTTATTACAATCTTGTATATATGCGCATGGAAGAGTCTATCTCTCAATATAGCAGAGAATATAAAACTTAAAAAGGTTATATTTAAAATAACCAATATATAATTACAAATTTATCGGCTAAGCATCACTTAAATTTAATACACGTTATGGAGACTAACCACGTCACACTATAAGAACCTTACAGGCTGTTAAATACCCTTTCCTACCCATTCACATATTTCCACGTGGCTATCTTTGACATTGACACCTTTGCTACTACAGCTGTCGTACTCCTCCCTCATTTCAAAAAAACTTTGGTATAAATATCTGAAATCACACTACATATCCTATAAACCCCAAACAAAACCTCTTATATCTCTTCAATCTCATCTCTGCCCCTCTCAATGGCCTTTAATTACAGTTTTGCCTTCTTTCTCACTTTCCTCTTCGCCACCGCCGGCTTTTCCGCCGCCGCGTTGGTCGAGGAGCAGCCTCTGGTTCTCAAATACCACAACGGCGTTCTCTTGAAAGGAAACATCACCGTTAATCTCGTTTGGTACGGAAAATTCACACCAATCCAACGGTCCGTGATCGTCGATTTCATCCACTCACTCAACTCCAATGATGGCGTTTCCTCCTCCGCCAATCCTTCCGTCGCGTCGTGGTGGAAAACGACTGAGAAATATAAAGGTGGATCCTCTACGCTCGTCGTCGGGAAACAGCTTCTTCTCGAGAACTATCCTCTCGGAAAATCCCTCAAAAATCCTTACCTCCGTGCCTTGTCCACCAAAGTTAACGGCGGACTCCGTTCCATAACCGTTGTTCTAACGGCGAAAGACGTTGCCGTCGAGGGATTCTGTATGAACCGATGCGGCAACCACGGATCTTCGAGCTCGAAATCACGTCGCGCGGCTAACGGCGCAGCTTACGTCTGGGTTGGGAACTCTGAGACGCTGTGCCCCGGATACTGCGCGTGGCCGTTTCACCAGCCGATTTACGGACCACAAACGCCACCGCTCGTAGCGCCTAACGGTGACGTTGGAGTTGACGGAATGATTATAAACCTTGCCACTCTTCTCGCTAACACCGTCACAAATCCGTTTAATAATGGATATTTCCAGGGCCCCCCAACTGCGCCGCTTGAGGCTGTATCCGCTTGTACTGGCATATTCGGGTCGGGTTCTTACCCGGGTTATGCAGGTCAGGTCCTTGTCGATAAAACAACCGGGTCTAGTTACAACGCCCGTGGACTCGCCGGTAGGAAATATCTATTGCCGGCGATGTGGGATCCACAGACCTTAACGTGCAAGACTCTGGTTTGATCCAATGAACGTGAGTAAGGACACGTGGCATAGTATAGAGGTCGACGACGAGATCTAGATGGCATCTGTAGTCAAACAAGTAGCACGCGCGCGTGTAGATAAAAAAAAATCAGTCGGGTTTGGATTGTGGATAGGGCTCTTTGCTTTTGTCGTTTTGTTATGACGTGTAAATTATATTCTCGGATGTAAAAATATATGCTTATAAAAATAATAATCATTTTGTTTCTACTTTATTAAATTGAATGCATCGGTTTTACATTTATATTACTAATTGTTTTATTAAATGAATCTCTCTTTCTAATTAGTGGGTAGATGGTACTCCCCATAAAAAGATTGATTTTTTAAATAATGCACCTATATTGAAAAACAATAAATACTTAGCACTAAATATCTTATATTTTTATCTTAAACACTTTTTTATTAATATTAACCAATAAAAATTTAACAATTCAAACATTCTCAATTAATATTTCTTTTATAATTTATTAATATTAACTAATAAAAATAAAAAAATAAATTTAAAAATTTAGAAAATTAATCTTTAAAAACAAGATTAAAAAGCTAGAAAATCACTACTTTTTAAAAGAAAGGGAGTAATAATAAGGTTTAAAAATTGTTGTATTTAATCTGGTGATAACGGAAGATAAAGAGTATAAATTAGGCAGCTCTCCTAATCTGGTGATAACGGAAGATAAGCCCAGTTCGGGTCTGGGAGACCAAATTGATTGCTTCGTAAATACATTTCCCATAATTAAAACTTTTGTTTTTTACGCATCCTAATATATCATGTATAATTACAAATCTATTTTTCTTTCTATTAATCGTGATTTAATACTCCTTAAAATGAGAGTTAGATGTAGTAAGTTAAGAAATAAAGCTAGAATTAAACACTAAAATTTGGAAAACATCTGATTTCATAAACAAGAAAAATTCTCAAACCATCCAATAATATTTTTAAACGGGCGTAAAATTCTTATTATTGAATGAAAATTAATCCAGTATTTTCTGAAAATGGTCGTCAGTGGGGTTGGTGAAGTTCTCCCTTGCCTCCATTCTTTATGCCAAAGGAAACTTAGAAACATCAAAGTATTGAAAAGTTTATCCCACGTTTTAAAATTTTTTAGGCGCTAGTAGCGGCGTTCGGGTGGATGTAGCGCATAGCATATAAATTTTTTTAAACAGTAATTAATCGGAGATTTGTTTTAGGGTTATTTTAATGTTTTATAAATATATTAATCTAATATAATTAATTTTTATATAATTTTTTTCAAAATTGCAGTAAATACATAAAAACATATATTTAAGACATAATTTTATGATTTTTATTCAATTTTTTAACTTAAGTTATTGTAGAACATCACAAATTCCCAATCTAAATATCTGAATAACAAATTTTTATTTTATTTTTACAACCTAAAAATAATCGGATTAGACGAAAAATAATCGGATAACAAAGGAGTAGTTATTAATCGAAGCAGATTGGATGAGCCTAGCGACTAAACGGTAAGTAATTAAAGCTATTCAGGGATTTTTAGAACAAAGAGTTTATCTAGATTATACTTAATTCAATTTAGTAGTTATATGCATTATTTGTTCCAATAGTTTATATAATTATATATACTGATTTCGATCATGAAATCTAATTTATTATGCATATAAAAAAGATTATGCAATTTTGTAACAGTAGCTTCGACTAATACTAAACTTGATTAAGTTGTAGTGGATCCAGACTTTCGGCTATACAATGAGTTAAAAAAAAAAACAAGCTAGCGAGGATAATGCTAAATAAAAGGCACTTTATTATAGGATTACGACGCATAACCAAACAAGCTTCGACTAATATTAAAACAAGATTGGTTGTGTATTAGTATTAACTAATGAGAAATTTATGAAAGCATGCACTTTTTAGTTTTCACAAGAGTATTGTGTGATTTATTTTCATTTTTTAATGGAAATATAATGTTTGCCACTATTAAGCATACACTTTTTAATTTTAACTTATCATTGGAAAAGACACTTGTATTTATGGTCATTAGAAACATACATATTTCGGGTTCTTTTAGGCCTTTTGGGCTTTGTTTGGGCGAATCCAAGTAGATAAAAAGAGTATATTAGCCCAAATTAAAACCTGACCCGAACTTAAAAACCGACTCCCTCAATTGGTCGGTTTCAATCACTTCATCTTCAACTCGTATTTAATTATTTTCTGGCTTTATCTGGATAAACCCTAATTCTCTTTCTTCTTCTTTTTGCTCGCGCTCTAGTTCCACTCATTCATCCCGGCGACTTCCGATAACCGGTGAGTTCTTCCGATCTTGTATATTGATTGATTTAATTGTTTTCTATATCTCGATTCGTATTTTTAATCTTCTTTGTTTTCTAATTTCTCAGTTATTTTTTCGTTGTTGGAGAAAGATTCGTTGAGTATCGATAATGGCGGATCTAGATCCAGAGATCGCTAAAACTCAAGAGGAGAGACGGAAGATGGAAGCAGATCTTGCCTCTCTCACATCTCTGACTTTCGATCGCGAACTCTACGGGGATAACGACCGTGATTCCTATTTGACTTCTATTGCACCTAACGATGAGGAGGATCCGAATCTCGACACCACTGGTTCGCTTGTGGCTCAGCGGCTCGCGTCTTACACTGCTCCTAGGTCAATTCTCAACGACGTGGCTCGTGCTCACAGCGAAGAAGACGATGGAGGATATAAACCTAGGCAGACTATTGCCGAACGCGAGGGTGATTATAGGAATAGGAGACTCAATCGAGTTCTCTCTCCGGATAGAGTTGATGCGTTTGCTATGGGTGAGAAGACTCCGGATCCGAGTGTTCGGACTTACACGGACCATATGAGGGAGACGGCTAACCAGAGGGAGAGAGAAGAAACTATGAGGCTTATTGCTAAGAAAAAGAAAGAGGAAGAAGAAGCTGCCAAGGCACAGAAAGATTCTGCTGCTCCTCCTGCCTCTTCTTCCAAGAGGAGAAACAGGTGGGACCTCTCTGAAGAAGACGGTGGTGCTGCAAAGAAAGCTAAAGCAGCTACGTCTGATTGGGATTTACCTGATGCAGCTCCAGGGATTGGGCGATGGGATGCTCCAACTCCAGGGAGGGCTTCTGATGCCACACCATCTGTTGGGCGAAGGAATAGGTGGGATGAGACTCCTACTCCTGGGCGTGTGACTGATTCTGATGCAACACCAGGTGGTGGTGTTACTCCTGGTGCAACTCCTTCAGGTGTTACTTGGGATGCGGCCACTCCTAGAGGGCTTGCAACGCCTACACCTAAGCGTCAACGATCAAGGTGGGACGAAACACCAGCCACTATGGGGAGTGCTACACCTATGGGTGGAATGACTCCTGCTGCTGCTTACACTCCTGGTGTTACCCCAATTGGTGGGATTGATATGGCTACTCCAACTCCGGGTCAGATCAATCTTCGTGGTGCTATTACCCCGGAGCAGTACAATCTGTTAAGGTGGGAGAGGGATATCGAAGAGAGAAACAGACCATTGACTGATGAAGAGCTTGATGCCATGTTTCCTGCAGAGGGATACAAGGTTTTGGATCCGCCTGCTTCTTATGTTCCCATCAGAATCGCTGCAAATAAAATTACTGGAACCCCGACACCCTTGGCAACTCCTGGCTACCTTATTCCTGAGGAAAACCGTGGGCAGCAGTATGATGTGCCCCCTGAAGTTCCTGGTGGATTGCCGTTTATGAAACCAGAGGATTATCAGTATTTTGGGGCTTTGTTGAATGAAGAGAACGAAGAAGAGCTGTCTCCTGACGAGCAGAAAGAACGTAAGATAATGAAACTGTTGCTAAAGGTGAAAAACGGAACACCTGCCCAGAGGAAAACAGCTCTGAGGCAGCTTACTGATAAGGCTCGTGAGCTTGGTGCTGGCCCTTTGTTTAATAAGATTTTGCCATTGCTCATGCAACCCACTTTGGAAGATCAAGAGAGGCATCTTTTGGTCAAAGTGATTGATAGGATTCTGTACAAACTTGATGAGCTGGTAAGGCCTTTCGTCCACAAAATCCTTGTTGTTATTGAGCCGTTGTTAATTGATGAAGATTATTATGCTCGTGTAGAAGGAAGAGAGATTATTTCTAACCTTAGCAAAGCAGCTGGTTTAGCCACTATGATTGCAGCTATGCGTCCTGATATTGACAACATCGATGAATATGTGAGGAACACAACAGCAAGAGCTTTCAGTGTGGTAGCTTCAGCTCTTGGAATCCCTGCACTCTTACCGTTCTTGAAAGCTGTGTGCCAAAGTAAGAAGTCATGGCAGGCACGTCACACTGGTATTAAGATTGTTCAGCAGATTGCTATACTAATTGGCTGTGCCGTACTTCCTCATTTGAGGTCTCTAGTAGAGATTATCGAACATGGTCTCAGTGATGAAAACCAGAAGGTTAGGACTATTACCGCCTTGTCACTGGCTGCTCTTGCCGAGGCTGCTGCTCCATATGGTATTGAGAGCTTTGATTCTGTTCTGAAGCCTTTGTGGAAAGGTATTAGGTCTCACCGTGGTAAAGTTTTGGCTGCATTCTTGAAGGCGATTGGTTTTATTATTCCCCTGATGGATGCTATATATGCAAGCTACTATACAAAAGAAGTGATGGTTATCTTGATTCGTGAGTTTCAGTCGCCTGATGAGGAAATGAAGAAGATTGTCCTCAAAGTGGTGAAACAGTGTGTAAGTACAGAGGGTGTTGAATCGGATTACATTCGCAGTGATATTCTGCCTGAGTTTTTCAGGCATTTCTGGGTTAGGAGAATGGCTCTGGAGAGGAGAAACTATAGGCAGCTTGTCGAAACTACTGTGGAGATAGCAAACAAGGTTGGTGTCGCAGATATCGTGGGGAGAGTTGTTGAAGATCTTAAGGATGAGAGTGAACCATACCGACGTATGGTTATGGAAACCATTGACAAAGTTGTCACAAACTTAGGAGCATCTGATATTGATGCGAGATTGGAAGAATTGCTCATAGATGGGATTCTGTATGCTTTCCAAGAACAGACTAATGATGATACTAATGTGATGCTTAATGGATTCGGTGCTATAGTGAATGCTCTTGGTCAGCGAGTAAAGCCTTATCTTCCCCAGATTTGTGGTACCATTAAGTGGCGGTTAAACAACAAGAGTGCAAAGGTAAGACAACAAGCAGCTGATCTTATTTCGAGAATTGCTGTTGTTATGAAGCAGTGTGGAGAGGAGCAGTTGATGGGACATCTTGGTGTTGTCTTGTACGAGTATCTTGGGGAAGAGTACCCAGAAGTCTTGGGATCAATTCTTGGAGCTTTGAAAGCTATAGTCAACGTGATAGGTATGACGAAGATGACTCCTCCTATTAAGGATCTGCTTCCAAGACTGACCCCGATTTTGAAGAACAGGCACGAGAAAGTCCAGGAGAATTGTATTGATCTTGTTGGTAGGATTGCTGATCGTGGTGCTGAGTTTGTTCCAGCCAGAGAATGGATGAGAATCTGTTTCGAGCTTCTTGAAATGCTTAAAGCTCATAAGAAAGGTATCCGCCGTGCCACGGTCAACACTTTTGGGTACATTGCCAAAGCCATCGGACCCCAAGACGTTCTTGCAACGTTGCTGAACAATCTCAAAGTCCAAGAACGTCAGAACCGTGTTTGCACCACAGTCGCAATCGCCATAGTTGCTGAGACATGCTCTCCCTTCACCGTCTTACCGGCTTTGATGAATGAGTACCGTGTTCCAGAGCTGAACGTCCAAAATGGTGTTCTGAAATCTCTCTCCTTCCTCTTTGAGTACATTGGAGAAATGGGCAAAGATTACATATATGCAGTCACACCATTGCTTGAAGATGCTCTCATGGACAGAGATTTGGTTCACAGACAAACCGCTGCTTCAGCTGTGAAACATATGGCTTTAGGTGTAGCTGGTTTGGGATGCGAAGATGCTTTGGTTCACTTGCTTAACTTCATTTGGCCCAACATTTTCGAGACGTCTCCTCACGTCATCAACGCGGTGATGGAAGCCATTGAAGGAATGCGAGTCGCATTAGGTGCAGCTGTTATTCTGAACTATTGTTTGCAGGGTTTGTTTCATCCAGCGCGCAAAGTCCGCGAAGTGTACTGGAAGATATACAATTCTCTATACATTGGTGCTCAAGACACGCTTGTTGCTGCTTACCCGGTTCTTGAAGATGAGCAGAATAATGTGTATAGCCGACCAGAGTTAACGATGTTTGTGTGAAAGAAGATTGCGGATCTTTCTGGATTCTTCTATGTTACTCTATCTACTCTCTAGTCTCCTATAGTTTTTGGTATGGGCTTTATTGCAAAGGTTTGCTTTGTATAAAACACTCTTGAACACAGTAACGGTTATTTTCTCTTTATGCATATTAGAAAACCTATGTTTGGTGTTTCTTATTGACTTCAGATTCATGTTATTTGTTATGCGTTACAGCTGCAGGTTCATGTAATACAGTAGAAGTTTCACGGCTCGAAATAAGGAGAGGTGTTATTTTTGTCTTTCACATTGTGAGATTCTCTAAGTGATTAAGTGAAGATTAGGGATGGGCCTTGTACAATTTCGAGTCATTGTTTTCATAACTTTGTGTCTTCGATGTGAAAGTAGCTAAATTAGACCGATTTAAATGTGGCTAGGAAATGGTTGACGACGGAAAATAAGATGGAATTGGCATAAAGTGATAACACTATTAAAGATTTTTTTAAGGTTTACATTTTTATTATTTTAATGACAACACAAACCAATCGGTTTTTGGCTGTAAACCCGAATCAGGTGGATTGCCAGACATTTGTCAAACGATACACCCTTATAACCGAAGTTTCGATTATGTCAGGACTACTTTGGGTCGGAATGATTAAGTGCTCGGAGAGGGCCAGGAATCGTAACAATATTTTCAGTAGAGACCCAAGAATTTCCACCAGAAAGATCCGACAACTCCCCAGATGAACGCTTGTACAAGAGCCATCACGAACCCAAGTCTAAACATATCTCTCAGTTCTACATATCCAGCTGCAGATCCAGACCAAGAGAATATTGTAAGAAAATAGTCGGATTACTTTGATATCTAATTTCTAAGCATATGAAAAATAAGATTCAAAGAGAAGAAAACGGACCTCCATAATATAAAGCAGCTGGTCCACCACTATAATGTGCCAATGCACCAGATAGATTGTTGTTGAAAGCCAAGCAAAGCGCTGCTAAAACCCCCGGCACTCCAGCAGCGATTTGCATTGCCAAGAAAGCCGGGTAGAGAGCTCCTGCGTGACCAGTTTGGCTTGCAAATAGATAATGGAGTAAGAGATAACAAGCCTGGAGAATAACGAATGAAGCAGGCCATGTCAGGGAGAGAGATTGGAGCAGTTTTGCCACACAATCCGACATCCAAGCAACTACCCCGAGGTTAGTTAGCTGTCCAGCCATACCAATCAAAACTGCAAACCAAGTGAGCGAGTCCCATGCTGATTTGTCGCTGAGACAGTCGTTCCAGTTTATGACTCCTAACAGCAGAAGCGTCGATAGACCGATCATCGCCGATACAACGCTTGCTATTCCTATTGCCTCTCTGAAAGGAGTCACCATACAAAGTTGGATGAAATGTTTGATCTACTTTATAAACCGGTAAACTAAGACTGATTTTAGAATTACAGACAGTTAATTAACTATCTATTTTGGCGGGAGAAAAAAAAAAAGAAAAAAAGAATTCGTCTAAAGATTCTTAACATGGTAAAACAAACGCTCAAACTTGTTAGTGATTTCTATGTAGTTAGAAAGACTGATTATAACTAGTTTTATCATTTTTGTTACAAGTTAATGTAGTTTTATGCAATTTCTTTAAGATGATGAGAATGGTTAGTTCAAAATTTGCAAGAAATCTGACCCGAAAACCCAAAGAGAAACGGTGAAAGCCATAGCGCCGAGCATGATCCATTCGTTTTTGGTGATGGGACCTAATCGTTCCAGCTTCTTAGCAGCTGCAGCAGGAGCTTCTGGTGTGTGTTTCAGCTCAGGAGGGTAAAGCTTGTAGATGATGAGAGGTGTACAAAGAAGAGACACAAACCCAGGAACACTCGCTGCTTTAAACCAAGAGATCCATGGATTCGAGATTACAACACCAACTTCTCTCGCTAGTTTGAGACATAGCAAGTTTTGTGCAGCTGATGTGAGGAGAAGCGCACCAGAAGTACCTGAACACTGTCACAGAGTAACACAACCCCCTTTAGCTAAACTCATCAAGAGACAAAAAAAGACATTTATGCTATGCATCAAAATCAAAGCAAGAGTTTTTTTTTTTTTT
>VBRH01000154.1:214119-238527 GCA_014578085.1 Cardamine resedifolia
AACTCAATTTTGGAAAAATCTCAAACTCAAATTTAGAAAAATAAATTAATCACAAATAAATTATATTTACTTTAATTTAATATAATACTTTACTTAGTTTTTTATAATACTTAGGTTTATTTCACTATTTATTAAAATGTGAAGGTAACCCACAAAAAAAGTTTAGGGTTTTTTAAATGTTTTTGTAAAAGGTGAGGGTTTTTAACCTATTTTTCCTATTAAAACTTTAAAAATTGGAGAGATATTTTTTTCCCAAAAATACATTTTTGCAGATTCTGCGAGCATATAACAAACTTTGCGAGCATTTAACAAACTTTGCGAGCATATGACAGATTTTGTGAGCATATGACAGATTTTGCGAGCATATGATAGACTTTGCATACATATGACATACTTTGCGAACATTTGACAGACTTTGCACATATTTTGCAGACTAGGCTGAGTAACTGACAGATTCTATGAAAATCTAGCAGATTTTGCGGATATTTGGCAAACTCTGCAGAATAACTCGCAGACTATGCAAATATGTGGCAGACTCTGCATGAATAATTGGAAGACTTTGCAAATATTTTGCAGACTTTACAAATGTTTTGCAGACTTTGCAGAGTAGTTAGCAGACTATGCAAGCATTTGGAAAACTCTGTGAGGATTTGACAGACTCTGCTAACATTTGGAAAACTCTGCAAACATTTGACAGATTCTACGAGTATTTGGCAGACTCTGCGAATATTTGACAGATTCTGCAAGAATTTGACAAACTCTGCAAACATTTGGCAGACTCTTCAAACATTTGACACTCTGTGAGCACTTTGACAGAATTTGCGAGTATTTGACAGAATCTGTGAACAGTTGTCAAACTTTGCGAATATTTAGCAGAATCTGATAATATTTTACAGATTTTAATAATGATTTTTAGGATTTTTTTAAATATTATTCTCCGACCTTAATCGAATATTTAGGTAGAAACAAATATTTAAAATGCAATCCTAATTATATATATGAATTAAAAATAATTAATCAAATAAAATGATAATTAATTTATTTTTTTAATTATTTATAAGTTATAAAAGACAATTTTTGTATTATGGAAACATATATTTCCAAATAAGGTCATTTTAACAATAAAAATTAAAAGAAATTATTATAGCTACTTTTTAAAAAAGAGTGGATTATCTTAAACAAATTTCCCTTATGATTAAATAATATATATATATATATATATTTCTAAATTTTCTAACCCATAGTGTCTTCCTTATACTTTCTTGATTGTTCGTTAAAGTAAAAGTCCATACGTTTTCTCTTATTTCTATTAAAAGCTAAGTTAGTGAAAGTGTGGTCGAGCTTTATTATCCTTAATTATTTTCCAATTAAATAGTATTTCAGGTTACTTCTTTAATTTTTTTTAAAGCTAAGTTAGTGAAAGTGTGCTCAAGCTTTTGTTTCGCCCTTAATTATATTCTAATAGTACATTTGTTCAGGTGCGTGTTGTGTTTTCAAACACCCATTGTGACGGAGAGGAATAAAAGCCAACCACCCTTTTTTATATTTGAATTTTAATTAACAATTTAGCATCTAGCTAATACAACGCCAAATTTAGCTCCATACTTTTGTTTTCTTTTTCATATTCTGTAGACTTCATTTATTTTAAATAATATTATCATAAAAGTCTTGTATGTGATTGGGGAATGTGGGTGAAAAGAAAAAAGAAAAGTAAAAGAAAGAAAAATGAAAATGAAAATGAGAAAAGAAAAAGAAAAAAGGGGCATAAGTGATGATTAAAGAAATGCACGGGAATTTTAAGTGCTTAATTACCCGCACGACTTCTCTCACATTTCTTCTCTTTTGTAAACTTATATATATATATCCTGTCTGAAAAAGTTTTTAACTTTCGTCCTTTTCCTCCTATGATTTGATATTAAGAATAGTAATTACTGTGTTAGAATTACAAGTGTTCAATTCAAACTTCATTATCGTTTAAATTACAATCTAGTTTGGTCCAGCTCATACTCTCTCTTATTCTAAAAGTTAGTATTATATATAACAAATTAGAATATTTAAAATAAAAACAAATTAGAAAAGTAAAATAAAAACAAATTAGAAATTAAAATTAAAATATTATAAAATTTTTAAGTAAAAAATTTCCACGTATTAAGATCTAGTATCTTCTATTTCATACGCTTTCATAAATTTTTATTAAAAAAAAAAACGATTTCAACCAATTAAAACTTAATATTTTTTGTTTTTCATTTTTTAGATCAATTCGATTTATCTATAATAAAACGTTCAAACTTCAAAGTATACACATGAATAATATAGACGTATAAGATTAATAAGACATTAAGACTTAAGGATCCTCTTTGTAATTATAGTTTACTTAGTCTCCCGATTACTTAGACCCTTAAAGTCTTATACGTCTATAAATAATCTCAACATTCTTAAAATTGGGACAAAATATTGTTTTTCTTGTGTTTGTTTTAGAATGGATCGACTCAGCCGATCTGAATAAAACACTCCCGCGCATCCACAGTTACAGCTATAAAAATGTAAAATTACACAAACGATAATCTCGTAATGATAGCAAAATACAAACATTCGAATTGAAACAAAAGACGAGTCTTTTATTTAAGATCAAACGTTGTTCAAGAGTTTTAGAAGAGCCATGACATGACAAAGTTTTGTTTAATCAAGATCCCAGAAGAAATAAAGATAAAAGGATTGTCACATTTTAATAATTTAACATTCAACTTTCCCACAGTTTAGGAGATGGAGAAATCATCACTGCACGCTCAGTACTTCGATTTCAAAGTCGAGAACCGAGTTTGGTTGGATTCCCCAAGCCGGGAATCCACCAGCACCATACGCATAGTCCGGTGAGCACTGCAGAAACAGATAAGTCGCAAGCCGAAAACGTTAAAAAACGCCAAAGATATTACCGAGCACACACACATACAGGAAAAGGTTCCTACTATATCAAAAGATCTAAGTAACCATCGTTAGAGACAGGAATGATTTCAAGATAAACACAAAGCCTAGAGGACGGAGATTTAAGAATCAAATATGTTTTCCTAATGAGAGAAACATTTTACAACATACCCGCAAGCGAGCAACCTCTCCAATTTGCATTCCAATAACGCCTTCATCCCATCCTGAAAGCCAAACAAAAAACATTTCAACAATTTAAAAATTCATTTTAGTTCTCCAAATAGAAAAAATAAAAGGAAAACAGAGCCATAAATATGAAATGATAAAACCATGAAACAGAGGAAGTACTTTACCTTTGATCACAGCACCTTTACCAATTTGGAAGGAGAAAGGCTTTTGCCCAGCGTCCTTTGTACTGATATTATTATAGAGTAAAGCCAAGTTTAGTCTTAGGAAATACCAAAACATAACAAGACTTTTTAAGACAAAACATATCTATTTCTAAGCGAGTGTTTTTGATTGATAAGAGAAAAAAAGCAACCATAATATGCTCTTTATTTGATCCTTTGATCAATGATTACAATGAAGGATTATTTACCTCCAGAACTGCTGGGACAGATCACCACCTTTCCCTGAAAGAAACAAAACAAGAGAAATAAGATTCTGAAACAAAATTCATAAAAAGTAGAAAAATTATGAGTTTCAATTCCATACAAGAATCCGGATTATGAGATAATCAAGTATCTTTAAAGATGCTCAATTTGATTTTATATCAAGTTTCAGATGAGCAAATAAATATCTCTCAAAATAACAAAATTACAAATTAAGTATGACCTAAGGTTTACTCTCATCAACCACAAGGAAACAAATTAGCCAACGTATTAGCAGAAGATAAACCCTGATTCATTACCCCCACAAATAAAACAAACCAAATAGATCAAAAAGCTCTTCACCAAAACAGATTTTGTATAGATCGAAGAATTTGGTATCATGAAAATTACAAAGATTTGCAGAGGAAAGTGCGATAAGGTTTACCGAATCCGGTGCAATGGACGGTGACGGTCTGACCCGGAGCGGGTTTGGGACCGGTGCCGGGTCTGATGACTTGCTTCTCCACACCCATCGCTTAATCTTTTCTCTTCTCTAGCGTTACTGTTTCGCTTTGTCGCAGCTTCGAATCTCGAGATGCTTTTCCTATTTTTTTTCCGGGATATATAATAATGATTTGATTGATCTTTACTATTACAAGGCCTAATATTACTCTAAAGCCCAATTTTATCTAATTTCTGGCCCATTCTTTATTCTTTCCCTTAGGTGGTTTAATACCAGACCGGCAGACCGAACCATTTATCCATCATAATAAAAAGCAGAGAATCTAGCCCAAAAAAATGAGATCGATTTCAATTAATTTTTTAAGGGTCAATTAGTTTTTCAACAAACTCAAATTTATTTGATAACCGACGAATTGTTTTTTTTTTGTGATAAATTTTCATGATCTTGTCTAACGATTTTGTTTGTAAACTTTAGGAACATGTGGCGGCAATTTGGTAAAAGCTAGTGTCAGCAGCATATAAACCTAATCGAACCAAATCCAAAATCGATCGGTATGAACTTTCTTTTTGTATCGGATAAACCGAATTCGTTTTAACTCCAAATTAGATATGAATCTGGTTTTGTCTGCATGGCTTTACTTTTCCAGAAACAACGAACTGATCTTCACAATAATTAGGGAAAACAGATTATATTACAGCCTAAACAGCTTCATTGCTAACGGCTTGAACAAGCTAAATGAATAGAGATAATTGAACCTTCACTGCAGTACAACTGGAGCGTGTAAAAGCCAGATAACGCACACAAAGAATCGCTTAAATAGCTTCCGTATCTCCTTGTTCTGCAGCCTCTGGTTACAGGTAAGTGAGAATACCTAGTTACAACGACCACGGAAAGACGAGTCGCGACAAAGTCATTTAGATCTTTACCTTATTGGCCTTACCTTATAAAGCATCCAAGGTTACAAAGGCTTTCGATGAATGAAGCAAGCAATGTGCGCTGTCACTTTACCTCTTCGTTAATCGGATCAAAAGGCAAATAACACAATAATTTGTCTACTGAATGAACAGAAACAGAAAGAAAGCAGCAAACACATAAACCATGTTACTAGTTACGATGCACAAGATTATATACCATAAAGGGAAGAAAGCCACCGAATTTAGCAACAAATCACATTAACAGATTCTAACGAAACTGAATTTGCCAGTATTTTTACTACAGTTAAACATCAATAAAGAACATAAAAGCTAAGGCCTACACCAACTGCAATAACTGAACACCGCAACCTAACCCAAGAATGGAAAAGGCCTTACTTCACTAAGTAGCCTTGATCTTATCATCTCCGACAACAGAAAGTATCGGCAAACTATTCAAGAACTCATCAAGACCCTCAAAGAAGCCAATCCCTTCCATATTATCCACCTCCCTGTTACTTCCTATCCCAATGCCTTCATTTCTCCCACCTGCCACACCAGGCTCTTCCCCTTCATTACTGAACTCCACATTCAAATCCAACCTCCCCAGGTTCTTAGCTCCTGTTCCCATTCGTTTTCTAGTAGCATAACTCACAGCTTTAGACATAACCCCAGAGGAGGAAGCAACACCCGCACCATCTGAAGCAATTGAAACCACGGGATTGCTAGCACCACTGATACTTTCTACATTTTGGATTCTTTTCCCAGTTTTCTCAGCTCCATGTTTCTTGTTACTCCTCACAAATGTTTCTTTCCCTTTTCCAACATTCACTTTCTTATTCACTTGTACCTCACCTTGCCAATCACCATCATCACCAGCATTATCTTCCTCATAATCATCCTCAGAAATCGCAACATAAATGTCATCATCGTCATAGTAAATTCTCGGAGGAGCCGGTTCTTTTCTCTTCTTCATGGTTGATCCATCATCCACCTTTTGCAAAGGGCAAGCAAAGAGAGGTGAAATAGGTGACCAACTTGGGGTTTGAAATTCCCCGGTGTACCCTAATGGAAACACAGCCCATGAGCAAAAGTAAACATCTTCTTCGTCTTTCCCTTCCACTGGAGGTTTTTGTATCGTCACTGCTTGAAACGCTCTTCTACATTCTTGACATTTCAAAGTGCATTCTTCGTAAGCCTTAGGGTACTCAAAGAGTACAAAGCAGTAAGGGCAAGCGGTCCAGAAGCTAGTCGCCATAGGTTCAGTCGAGGTCCCAGCTTGGCTCCGAGAAGCAGAAGGATGTTCTTGTGCTACGTTGGTGCTATGGCTAGGGTTCCACTGGAATGTTTGCTGGTTTTGGGTTTGGGGATAGAAACCAGATTGGCCGAGTTGACTCAGTTGCAATTCTCGGTCGTACAATGACTTCTTCGACGGATCAGAGAGCACGAACCAAGCATCGGAGATGAATTTAAACGCTCGATCGGCGAAAGGGAGATGATTAACCGAAGGATTGAGGAGAAGAGCGAGTCTACGGTACTGAGTAGCGACGTGTTCAGGGTTTTGAGCTAATCGACCGAGTCGGAGGACGGCGTACCAGTCAGGCAAGTTTGAATCACCTAAACGAGTCTCTCCGGCGAGAATAATGTCGCAGATTGCGAGGATGTAGTCCGCTGCTTCAGCTCGGGTCGGGTCGGCTTCGCATGCGCGGATCGCAAATGTCTTGGCTCCTTGAAGATCACTTGATGCTAGAAGTTTCTCCGATGTTACAAGCCATCGATCCGCCTCCGCTCTATTACCACCACCGCCTCCACCACTAACTCCGCCGCGTTCGCCTACCATATCTCCTCTCTTTTTTTCCCCTTTTATTTTTCCTCCCCTCTCCGTAAATTATTGAGTACTAAACTTACTTATTTTATCTTTATAAGTAAAGATAAAATACAGAGATCTACATTTTAAAGGACGAAAAGGAGTTAAATATACCGCGGTAATTACATGAGCCGGAACAACTACACTACAATACATGATGGATTGTTAATGGCATTTTGGTCTTTTAAGGAAATAATTCGTTTCTATAATATGTCCTTAAAATTTTGACCCAAAAAAAAAAAAGTTCTCAGCTCCTTCCAACCTTTCGTGATCGAACCTGAAAGGGGAAAACTCGTGGAAAAATGGATAAGATGATCTCAGAAAACGGAGTAACAACTGCCGATGGATCGATTTGCGGCTATGATTCGCTGCATCAACTCTTATCCGCCAATCTTAAGCCCGAGCTCTATCAGGTGAACTATATTCCTCCCTGGAAACTAATTACTGATTTGTGTTTTGGCATGATCTCCCAGAGTTATGTGAATTTTGAATTTTTCTGTGCGTTAGATGCTAAAATTAGGGTTCTTGATTACTCTCTAATTCGAAAGATTGATTTTTTTTTTTTGGGGTAAAATCGAATGATGATTTTATGGATTCAATAGTGGTTTGAAGTGTTTAGTTGTGTTGATCGACACTGAGACTTGAGAAGAAATGGATTGTCGATTGGATTTGCAGGAGGTAAGCCGATTGCTCCTTGGAAGTAACTGTGGGAGATCGCTTGAGCAGATTGTTCTGCCGGATTCTGCAAAAGCCTTTTCTTCAAAATATGATTTTGATCTCCAGGTTGATTGATACTCCGTTACTTATATACTGTTGGATCAAATCATTGAAACTAATAAATTGGGAAAATGTTTTGATTTGATCTTTGTACAAATATTTTGTAGGCTGTTAGCTTTTCAGCTGATACAGAGCAAATGAGAAAGCCTCGATTGGTCAGAGTTGGTCTCATTCAAAACTCTATCGCTCTTCCAACAACTGCCCCTTTCTTAGACCAAAAAAGAGGAATATTTGACAAGTTGAAGCCAATCATCGATGCTGCGGGTGTTGCTGGTGTTAACATACTGTGTTTACAGGTTTGCCTCCATTTGCTTTCTTTATGATAAGTTATTAGTATCACTGTTTTAACTTTGAATGGTTTTTATCAATAGGAAGCTTGGACTATGCCTTTTGCATTTTGCACTAGGGAGAAGAAATGGTGTGAGTTTGCAGAGCCTGTTGATGGCGAATCGACAAAGTTTCTTCAAGAACTTGCCAAAAAGTATAACATGGTGATTGTGAGTCCTATTCTCGAAAGAGACCTTGATCACGGTGAAGTGCTTTGGAATACCGCTGTGATTATAGGGAATAACGGAAATATCTTTGGCAAGCATCGAAAGGTAAATTTGCATCTACATGTCTATTTTTGCTTCATCTTTTTCTCTTGTCAGCTAAATTGTCTTGCTTGGTGGCAGAACCACATTCCGAGGGTAGGAGATTTCAATGAGAGCACATATTACATGGAAGGAGACACGGGCCATCCTGTGTTTGAGACTGTGTTTGGGAAAATTGCAGTCAATATATGTTATGGAAGACACCATCCTCTAAATTGGTTAGCTTTTGGTCTAAATGGTGCAGAGATTGTCTTCAACCCTTCAGCAACTGTTGGTGCACTCAGTGAACCAATGTGGCCTATTGAGGTTTAAGTTCTGATTCTCCTTTTTTTACCCAAATTTGAAGCTTTCTATCTAATGATAGTATGGTCTGACATTTCAATATGTTCCTTTAAATCTCAGGCACGAAATGCAGCGATAGCAAACAGTTACTTTGTAGGATCCATTAACCGAGTTGGAACCGAAGTATTCCCCAATCCTTTCACATCTGGCGATGGAAAACCGCAACACAATGATTTCGGGCATTTCTACGGGTCAAGCCATTTCTCTGCACCGGATGCTTCTTGCACGCCATCTTTGTCGCGATACAAAGATGGGTTGTTGATCTCAGACATGGATCTCAATCTCTGCCGGCAATACAAAGACAAATGGGGATTTAGAATGACTGCAAGATACGAAGTCTATGCTGATCTTTTGGCTGACTACATAACGCCAGACTTCAAGCCTCAAGTGGTCTCTGACCCATTGCTCCATAAGAATTCTTCATAAGAACAAAACTTCGTAACCTCTTACTTCAAATCTGTGAATCTTGAAAAGAAAGAACTGTTCAATAATTTGTGTAGCAGTAACAGAAAATCTGTATCTGTATCTGAATATCTGAATAAGTTGATGCCAAAAGGCCTCTCCTTTGCTTTTATTACTGAACCTGTTCATACCCGAACCAGAATCAAATTTCCAAAATAACCGTAAGCCGATGCGATGTGGCTATGGTCTATGGAATTGGTCTACTCCTTAATTCGCTATCCGAATTTTGAAGCGTACCCAGATGGGATTGAGTTTCGCAAATGATCTAAATCCAGAAAAATAATGCAATCTCTCACCATAACTCGGTACCCAACTCCAATTTCCCCGCCAAGACTCGATCTTTACCCGCTAAGACAAATCCCAGCTTCTGTTCTCTCTCCTTCGACCACCGGCATCGACCATCGCGGGATGGCGTCTCGCCGTGAGTCTGCTTCCTTTAAGTCCCTCGCCGTTGGTCGGACTTCTACCGGACAAAATGATGATGAATACTGTACTCTCATTGACTTTGCAGGTAACAAACTCCTCTGTCTCGATAAGTCAACTTAATTTTTTGTATTCACTGTCAGTCTATGTTGGAAATATCCTGACTTTAGCATCTAAAGAGTGCTTAATTGAGTAAGATAGTCTTGGAAACTCTCTTAGTGAGTTCCTATGTATTGTAAGCTTTGATTGAAGTTTCAATTTTCTGTGTGTTTTAAATTGTTTATGAAAATTTCTATGATAGGAGGAGGAGAAGGGAAAGATGTAGGAGATGATCTTGTGGTGTTGCTTTACCACTTACAACATGCCTGCAAAAGAATTGCTTCTCTCGTCGCTTCTCCTTTTAACTCTTCACTCGGAAAGCTTTCTGTTAACTCCTCTAGTGGATCAGACCGAGATGCGCCAAAGCCACTTGATATTGTCTCGGTCTGTGTTTTTCTTTACCCTCTTTTTATCATGATTCATTCATATAAAGATTTCAATCTTACAATTCATGTTTGTTTTGCAGAACGATATTGTCTTGTCCTCTCTTAGAAACTCAGGAAAAGTAGCAGTAATGGCTTCCGAAGAAAACGATAGTCCCACTTGGATAAAAGATGATGGTCCTTATGTTGTCGTTGTAGATCCTTTAGATGGGTCACGGAATATCGATGCTTCGATACCTACGGGAACTATATTCGGGATTTACAATCGCCTTGTTGAGCTTGATCATTTACCAGTTAAAGAGAAAGCTGAGCTCAATTCTTTGCAGAGAGGAAACAGGCTTGTAGCTTCTGGTTACGTGCTCTACTCTTCAGCCACTATACTCTGCGTCACTCTTGGCTCCGGAACCCATGCCTTCACTCTAGATCATTCCACAGGCGAATTCGTTCTTACCCATCAAAACATTAAGATCCCTACTCGAGGTAAAAAGCTTCCAATGGCACATATGACTTGATCAATTGCAACATTCCTAATCATGTCTCTAAAAAACCTGAACTGATCATTGCTCCTTGTATCATCAACAACAGGACAAATCTACTCAGTGAATGATGCGAGGTACTTCGATTGGCCAGAAGGTTTAAGGAAGTACATTGACACAGTGAGACAAGGCAAAGGTGAAAACCCGAAGAAATACTCAGCGCGTTACATTTGTTCTCTAGTGGCTGATCTTCACAGGACTCTCTTATACGGTGGAGTGGCTATGAATCCAAGAGACCATCTTCGCTTAGTCTATGAAGGAAACCCTTTGGCTTTTCTCGTGGAACAAGCTGGTGGTAAAGCCTCTGATGGTAAAAGAGATATACTTTCGATACAGCCGGTGAAGCTTCACCACAGATTGCCTCTGTTTCTTGGGAGCTTAGATGATGTTGCTGAGCTTGAGAACTATGGAGATGTGCAGCAGACTGTGAACCCTGGCTATGAAGTTTGAACGATTCCCATGTTTCATTTCATGTGTAAAAAAACGAATGAATCAATGTCAGATCTTATTGATTGTAACATTTGTTATTAGGAATTAAATACGTGTATCGGTCTATCAAAGATCGACTGGTATAGTCTCAAGTTTTCTTTGTTTCTTTATCAGGAAAACAAATACGACAAGCCTTTCTTCGTAATTCTTGAATCAAAGATTTTTAAGACGCTAGTCCAATAAAGTTTGGTTTTGTCGGATTTTGGTTAAGTTTAGTCAGAAGGATTTAACCGGTGCCGTTTTTGTTTACCGTCTTAAATTTGGTCACCTTCGACCGGGTACCATCTTTTTCTAATTTTAAGTTTTTAACCGTCTTTTGTCTTCTGTAATTTTTAACCACTTCTTTTTAACTACTACAGTATGTTTATAACTTTATAGCCTTGTTTAAACGATATTACCGATGAAACTCATTGAATTTTAAAACTACTAATGCGCTTGTTCGGTGCAAGTTAGCAACTTAGCGTCAAAGACTTCTCCCGAGTCCTCACACCCCCTGCGCCGGGAACCGCCGTGACGAGGGGATTACAGAGAGAGAGAGAGAGAGAGAGATCATGGAGCGAAACAGCTTTCATTATCCTTCAGAGAAGAGGTCTGGAGCGATCGATCAGAGTTCAGGATTGGGATCTTCTAAGAGGGTTAAGACGCATCACACGCAGCTGCTCGGACCTCTTGTTGTGCCAGTGGGACAAGCGGCGTTTCGATTGCTCTGCCCTTTATCACATGTCGGTGCGGTGATTGGAAAATCTGGAAGCGTTATCAAACAGCTCCAACAATCAACCGGAGCAAAGATACGGGTGGAGGAGCCTCCGTTTGGGTCTCCGGATCGGGTCATCACGATAATCGCACCAGCGGATTCGAAATCTAGGTTAAAACTGGGTGTTGATAACAATGGAAACGCAGAGTCTGAGAAAAAGGAAGAGGAAGTTGAGGTATCCAAAGCACAAGGAGCCTTGATTAGGGTTTTCGAGCTTTTAGCGGCGGAAGCTGATAGTAGTACGGTCATTTGCCGATTGTTGACTGAGTCAAACCATGCTGGTGCTGTGATAGGCAAAGGTGGACAAATGGTTGTGAGCATTAGGAAAGAAACTGGCTGCAAAATTGCGATACGGACTGAGAATTTGCCGATTTGTGCTGACGCTGATGATGAGATGGTTGAGGTACGAATTCAAATTGATACAAAAATGTGGAAATTTGCTAATTCAAGTTTGATAAGTCATTACAACATGTTTATGGGTCACATAGAAGTTATGAATATCTCTTTGGAGAAAGATGTGAGCTGAAAGGTTGATTTAGCACTCTATAGATGTTTTTTTTGTTAGATATTGTATTGTATTGTTTCTCATATTGAGTTATCAACTATGTGGCAGATTGAAGGAAATGCTATCTCTGTGAAGAAAGCTCTTGTATCTGTCTCCCGCTGCCTGCAAGATTGTCAATCGGTTAACAAGATAAGGGTTGTCGGGAACAGACCCCTTGAAAAAGAGTCCCAAGCATCTTCCTATAGACCCATAGAAACAATAATTCAGGAGTCTCTTCCTAGGTCCTTCGAAGTTAACCCTTACAATTATAGACCGAGGAATGATGAGTTGTTTCATCCCAGTACTTTATCTCGGCCTAATGATGTGATTCCTCATGATGCTTTGCATCGTAGGCATATCGAGGTGGATCCTCAGGGTTCTTTACACAGGCAAATTGAGGCGGACCGGCAAGGTGCTTTACGCATGCATGTTGAGGCAGACCGACAAGATGCTTTACGCAGGCATATTGATGCAGACCGGCAAGGTGCTTTACGCAGGCATATTGATGTGGCTCCTCGAGAAACGTTATACAGGCCTTCTGGTGTTGTCAGGGGAGATGTTCTTCGACAGCATAGAGAGGTGGATGATTCTCATGATTCCTTGCATAGACCTTTCGAGATAGTTCAACGTGATACTATGGGCATGCCTTTTGAGTCGTTTCCAGGTGATGCTTTTGGAAGGCCTATTCAAAAAATTTTACAAGAAACTCTTCGTCGTCCAAGTGCAGATTTTCTTCCACATTATAATTCCACTCATCCTCGCAGCATCACTAAGTCTGCTTCAGTAACTAACACTGCCACTATGAAACCAGCTCTATCAGAAGTGGAAGTAGGGAACCAAGAAGTGGTTTTTAAGATACTTTGTTCCACTGAAAATGCTGGTGGAGTTATCGGGACTGGGGGTAAAGTTATCAGGACGCTTCATAGCGAAACAGGCGCTTTCATAAATGTGGGAAATACACTTGCTGACTGCGAAGAACGTTTGATTGCAGTTACTGCAGCAGAGGTTGATCTTTTTAATCTCTTCCCATTTTCATGGATGCTTTTGTAATATTATTCTATTTATTTATTGTTTGATAACTGTTGCTTATTCATCATGTAGAACCCGGAAGGTCAAAGCTCGCCAGCCCAGAAAGCTATTATGCTTGTTTTCTCTAGACTATTTGAGCTTGCCACTAAAAAAATCCTAGACAATGGCCCAAGGACATCTATTACTGCACGGCTTGTTGTCCCAACAAGTCAGATTGGCTGTTTGCTGGGAAAAGGAGGTGTTATTGTTTCGGAAATGCGGAAAACCACTGGAGCTGCAATTCAAATTTTGAAGGTTGAGCAGAACCCAAAATGTGTTTCAGAGAATGATCAAGTTGTGCAGGTACTTAGATCATTTGTTGACCTTATGGTTACTGTACATATTTTCATTACAAGGTACTAACTGGTTAAAAGATTTAACGTGATCGTGACAATCTCTCATATGATTTGTGAAGCATAATTTGGAATCAGCATACTAAATGTTAGAGCTTTGGTTTTAATTACGAAATCCTGTGTTGGTCTCTATTCATCTTGCATGCTTGTCTTAAGTTTTGTGGTATTTAGTTATCATATTTTCGGAAAGAAATTGAAGCATTCATGCGAACAGAGAGAATCAAATTCTTGCACTTGCTGTAAACTTGGATGAGGGATTAACTTGGGATTTTTTTTTTAATTGATCTTTAAGGACACTGTGATATGCACTTTTCATATTCTTCTTTTTGTGAGCATCATTGCTGTTAAGTTGTCTGTCATAAACTCATTCTTTGCTGGCCAATAGGTTTCAGGAGAGTTCCCAAATGTGAGAGAAGCCATTTTCCATATTACGAGCAGGCTGCGAGACAGTTTTTTCTCCAACTCAATGAAAAATCCCGTAACCAAGACCAATTCCACCTTAACTACAGAGAGAATGTACGACAGACAATCAGATAATCCTCTGTCTATTGGGTCTCATCAATCCTATAGTCATCCACCTACCATCTCTTCAAGTCTGTCCATTAGATCTGAGGATTCCTTTTTAAGTGGGTCTCACCCTTCAGCTAACTATTCCAGACCTGTTGGCACAGGTCCTTACATAAGACCAGAAGACCCTTTTTCTGATAGGTTAAATCACTCAGCAGGCTATTCTCCTAATTTTAGTCGGCAGCCCATTATGGACCACAGTGATATCTCCCATCACTTAACTGAGGCCTCATCTCGTTTGTGGGCATCCCCAGTATGTCTCCATCTCTCTGTATTTTCCCTTTCTCTACTTTCTAGTGAACATAAATAAGTACTTGTTGATGGTCACCGAGGGATTTAGATTATTAGATTTGCCCCTATACATACAGATTTTGGACATTTTGCCGCTTCCTCAAAGTTAACAAAGACAGTTTGTGCTTCTATTTTAACTTCTGTAGCTGATATACATAGTCTTTATGCAGCCACCAGCAGCTCCAAGAGGCTTATCTGATGCCAGTGGCGGATTATCTTCTGCAAGGGCTGGCCTTGTACTTGGCAGGTACAAACAATACACTTGTAGACAGTAATGTGAGATTATTGCTCTGATCTTTGCGTAATTTTACATACTCGCTTGGTATTTTCCAGTGGACACAAATCTGCCGTAGTTACAAATACAACCGTAGAGATTAGAGTTCCCGAAAATGCTATGAGCTTTGTGTATGGAGGGCATGGCCACAATCTGGAGCAACTGAGACAGGTAAGACATAGTTTTTTCTTTCAAATCTTTTCTTGGTTTGCCCCATAGCGTCATCCAAAGGAATTTAGACCATGATTTTTTTTTATCCACAAAAGCAGCCATAGGTTTTAGTTTCCATTGGCTGCTCTTAGTTTTTGAAATCATATACTAAGAATCAACAACAGCTAAACAGAAAACGAAATTGAAAGCATGAGAAAACAAAATCTACATACGTAAAATCTCTTACATGGTGCAAACCATCCTACCACCAATAATCTAAGTCAATAGGGCTATCCTCAACAATGTTTATTACTTTACTCAGAAAACTGATTTAAGTCACGGAAACTCCATACTTCTTTGTTTATAACCCCATTACTCAGTTTTACAATGTGGTTGTTGTTTAAAAACGGAACCTTCATATAGCCCCATATAGTCTTGAGATACTCAGCTACAAACCAAATAGTTAAGTGTCATAAAGATGAAGTAGCACCCTGTTGGTTGACCTAAACCGCTTAAGCATAGCTTATACCATTTGGTGTTTATTATCAGATATCGGGTGCGAGGGTCATAGTCCATGAACCTCCTCTAGGAACAAGTGACAGGATCATTGTCATATCAGGGACACCTGATCAAACCCAGGCTGCTCAAAATCTCCTTCATGCCTTCATCCTTACAGGTGAAACTGCATTGTCCAACAGATACAACATAAACTAGAACCCCCCACAGTTTTCACCATACAGAAAACAAAAACTAAACGAGCTCCGGCTTGTTTCTTGTTTTACTTAAATCTATTTTTTTTTTCTTTCGGATCTTTTGAACTCTTGTACAATAGCTTTTTAAGTACTGAAATTAACACTTTAATGGAATCAGTTTGATCTCTTCTCTAAATTTTATCTTCTCTTATCACACATTATTAGTTTATTACTACATGGAATTGAGATTTGATTGAAAGGAGCTAGAGGAAGAGTCATATTGCTATAGAAACCGCGATCTCAAAAAAAAATTCAGTAGAAAGAAAATCTTAACAAAAGGAAAATTTGAGAACAAGGGGTCACATGTTTTTTGCTTTGGAGTGCTAAAACTTGCTCACCCAATCGTTTTATACTTGACTGTTCTTTCCTTCCATCTTGTCTCACCTTCCTTAGCTATGAAAATGGTAGAAAATTTACAGTGTTTTTACTCTATATGTTCCAGAATCAAAGCTAATAAATTGTTACCATTAACAGAGTTTCACTGATGGTTTTGTGAAACCATTCACTTTATAGCTTTCATATTCTCAAAACATTTTATAGCAAAACTGTGATGCAAGCTGAAACTAAGATTCTAAACACATTTATACTCTACTCACAATCAGTAATCTAATCAATAGTAATGCAAAACTAAGATTTCATGCGTAAAATCTAGTGTAACCAAAGCGAAAAACTCTGAAATTTCAAGTCTATCTAGATTGTAGAGTGTTATGCTCTGTTGAATATATGTATTTATTGTACTCAACTACATCTGTTCGTTATCATCCGAAGATGAAGATCTTCCATGGTATTAAACCAACCAGACAGGGTCAGAACCAAATGTGGAGCTTTTGTATTATAAACAAACAAACCCTAGCATTTTTTTTTTTTTTTTTACAAGTTTGTATGCTATTTCAAACAAGGATCATTTATCTTGTATTTTTGTGTTGACCAAAAAAAAAAATCTTGTGCTAAAAAAAGTTGCTCTGAATGATTATTTATCATTTGATTCATTTCCGTCGAAGTCGAAAGTTAAATTTGATGGACCAGTGACGCCAAAGAAAAAGAGGAAGAATAATTTGATGGACATGTAATAAAATCCAGGTATTTTGGGCTTTTCTATATTTACGTTTGGGCCAAAAAAACTTAACAGACACATACGAAAAGTCTGTAGAAATTATCAAGTTACAACCAATTAAAAAGATACACGTGTACATATATCCGTGTGGTCTTGACCTCGTCTTAAACCGACTCCATTTTTTTTCCTTTATAAATAACCGCCTCTCAAGATTATTGTTGCTTATTAGCTTTTTTGCAGTCTCATTTTGCTAAATCTCTCATTTTCATTTCATTGCCGTCTATAAAAAATGGGTCGCCGTAGCTCAGGAGGTTAGGCTTTTCTTTTCCGATTTCAGATCTATCCGATTCTATGACTTTAGATGATGTCGAAACAGTCGTGTTTTGGTTTGGGCTTCGTTTTTGCGTGTATCGCACCGATCTAGGGTTCACCGGATTCTAGAACATTTCTCTATGATATTTTGATTTGTTGAAATTATGTCTCTGATAGTGAAATACTCTAAACGATTATCCTAATTTTGTGCTCAATTTGTAGAAACTTCGAGATGGTTCATTTGAGATTGATTTTTTTTTTCTCTCATTTGATTGCGTTTACAGGAAGATCTGCTCCTCGTCCTCGCCCTGCTGCTGCACGCAGCCCAGCGCCTCAAACTGGTAAATCTGATCTGAAATTGTTTTGGGTGGCTTTTAGCTTATGACTATTCCTTAATAGTTTCTTACGATTTTTCATGTTTCTAATCTTTCTTTCGGATTTTTTTCAGTAAACCGTGCACCTCCTCCAGCTCCAGCTCAGGCGAGTAGTGGTGGTGGCATGTTCTCGGGCATTGGTTCAACCATAGCTCAGGGTAAATACGCCAAATTTGTCTTTTTTTTCTTTGTAAAATTGAAACATTTATTTGTCTATACCAACGTGTTTTGGTTGGAATGAGACTCTCCTGACCTGTTTGTTTGTGTGTATTTGGGAACTAGGTATGGCTTTTGGTACTGGAAGTGCAGTTGCACATAGAGCTGTTGATTCTGTGATGGGTCCACGAACCATTCACCATGAAGGTGTTGAGGCTGCTTCTGCATCTGCATCCCCTGCTGCAAGCAACATGCTTTCCAGCTGTGACATTCATGCTAAGGCCTTCCAAGATGTAAGTGTTGACCCTTATTCTCATACTCTCTGTATTCTATTAGGTTCAAATTTGTCTAAATTCTAAGTGAATTAGAGACATTTGAATTTCATTCTTGTCTTTGCTGAACATTTACATTCATACTCTTATGGGTTTATGGTGGTTAAACATAAAGAATGGTATTTTAATTATAGTGAAGCATTTACATTGGAACTTTGTTTCTCTTAGGGCCACTCTATTTCCAAACATTGAATAAAGTTAGATAATTACATTTTGGTTGTTGAATATCCAAGGCTATGTCACTTATGCGCTCTTTAATATGGATGCAGTGCCTCAGCAGCTATGGAAGCGAGATTAACAAGTGTCAGTTCTACATGGACATGTTGTCTGAGTGCAGGAAGAACTCTGGTTCCATGAGTGCCTAGACTTCCATTTCTTATTTCCTTATCTAAACAATATTCAGCTGTGATTTGCTGAGAATTTGGATTACAATATTTTTACTTTCAAGTCTTATGGGATTTCGTTTGTAAGACTTTTGGGGGTTCGTTCCCTGTCTAATCAAATAATGCATTATTATGGAGATCATGGTAATTAAGTTTTCTTGTTTGATTGCACTAATTAGTATGTTACACAAATTTCTGTTTCTATTTCTGTTTTGTTACACAAAATTGCCAATTCCTGTATCACAAACGAAACAGTCCTCATGCTACAAAAAATCAGTCGAAAAGAAGCTGACAAGAAGTTAAAGGCGTTAATACAGATACCAAGTCCCTGACCATCCTATATTTGGCTTCAAAATCGTCGGATTTTGGAGAGATGGTGGCCGTCTTCAAACTAGTAACATTCTTTATGATGTACGCAGCCATATCTAAATCTCCTCGTCTTCCTTTGTAGCCATTCCATGCGAAAGTCTTAAGACTCTCAGGAACAGAACTCGGGCGCTTCCAACAATCTGGAGCTTCTTTGCAAGGAAACTTAAGCTCATGTTCATCGGTGAGTTTGAGAGATGCTAGTTTTGGGGAATGTTGGAGTATTTGAGTGAGAAGCTCCCACCAACCTTGCGCACGTGTATTCAGCTCCAGATGAACAAGCCGGTAGAAGTAGATGTTCATACTAGGAACCTCTGATAGTAGTTGTACACATAAATAAAGGCGGCAGGCAGAAGCAAAAGCTCTCAGAAACCTGTGTGTAACTCCATGAGTGATGTCAACATGTGCCTCGGTCAAATTGGGCATATTCTCAATTCGACGGGAGTCGTAAACAACATCATCAACAATCTTAACGTATTCAAGACGAGGAGCTTCTATCAGATACACACCACCCTTACTCTTGTTTCTTGCGTCCCACAATTCCAAATATTGTAAACGAGGCAACGCGATAGTGATGTCTTCTCCATCGTGTTCTTCTTCTTTCACAAACATTTTAAGAGATTGAAGATTAGGACAACCGGATAAAAACTTAGGAAGAGATGCGGAACCCACATTGTTAAGGAACATATTCTTGAGAAACGGGAGACAACAAGGAACATCCGAAACAAGGCAATGTACGAGCGTTCAGTTCTCAAGTGTTTCACATGTGAATAGGCTCCTCGGCAAACTGACTAGTGACCCTGACTCTAACCGGATTTTGACTATGAGCTCACGCACGCGGTGAGAAACCGCTATATCAATCCATATCCCGACATCGACAGCGTGACACTTAGGACCAAGGTTGAGATGCAACTTTTCTAGAACCGGCGCCTTGTTTGACATCAAAGTCCTGTAAACAAACTGATTGAAGAGCTTGTAGTCAGCCCCATCGTGATTGTGGTAGCTGCTATCATCATACTCGAGTCTTTTCACTAGACTACAAAGAAACCGCCATGTTTTCGAGACACAGCTTGTCGGAACAAGCGACAGTATTTGCAACAGCAAGTCATCTGAAAGTAAATTGATCTTGTCCATCTCCGAAACTGCAAAAAGCAATAGAAGAAGAAAGGATACGCCAATTGAGAGAACGTATAAAGCTGATGTTTGGAGATTGGAGTTACTTGTTTCTCAAGCTATCACGTTTATCGGCAATTGAATTGATCGATTATTTTTTTTTTTCTGTACTAACCCTAACCCCTAGTACTCCATTTAAAACTTTTGAAAACATAAATTTTCATATCTTTGGTCCATATATATTATATAGTATCAATATCCAATCCTAAACTCTACCCCTAAAAGTTAAACCCTAAACTCTATTCTTAAAAACGATACCATAAATTTAAAATAGTAATTCAAACCCAAAAATTTAATTATAAACTTTATAAAATGTCATAAATGTCTCATAATATTTTTGGGGATATTTCTAACCCAAAAACTCTATTTAGTGCTATTTTAAGAAATTTCTTTAACTTTTATCAGTATATATAATTATTTTATATTTATTAAGAAATAATAAATATATAATTATGTTATCAGTTTACTTTTTTGTTAATTCTTTTTTTATATATATAACTTTATACCATGTATCTGATCATTTCACTTTACTTTTCTTCACATTTTTCCATTTCCCCATTTTTTCTTTTATTTTTTTCATTTTCTCAGAAATATACTCATTAATTAATTTTAAAATAGAAATATATTAAATAAAATATAGAAAATCAATCTTTTAAAAACAAAAGAAAAACTCAAAAATCAAATCTATTAGGAACAAAAGGAGTACCTTATTTTTACAACAGTGAAACTACCATTGAACATAATATTGATAAGATTGATAAGAAGAAGTCAAAGATTATAAGATGAAGACTGTGGTTAATGCTTGATTTAATGTTGAAATCTTATACCCCAAACAAAACAAATGTTGAAATCTTACCAAAATAAATGTTGATGTGCTTATATGTTTAAGTTGTAAGATAAATTTCATTCAGTGAGACACTTAGAATATTCAGTGGGAGATTCTCGAGTATCTTAACAATAAAAAAGTAAGAAAAAGAAGAAAAGAGAAAATTTTTGTAGAAATTCATTTGACAAATGTATATTAATATGATTGGTTTTGTTTTTTCTTTATAATTTTAAATTAAAAAAAATTATAT
Organism: Cardamine resedifolia; assembly: GCA_014578085.1. Lineage (NCBI taxonomy): Eukaryota > Viridiplantae > Streptophyta > Magnoliopsida > Brassicales > Brassicaceae > Cardamine > Cardamine resedifolia. The sequence goes on from VBRH01000154.1 coordinate 234,956, forward strand.
TTAAAATGTTAAAATAATATATTTAAAAGAGTTTTTCCCCAAAGCAAATGCTCTTAGTTGTTTAGTTGTTGCTTCAAATACTCCTCCATCCGGGAGAGTTTTCTGAAGCTGCAAGGGAACTTTCAGTATATTGTGACAAACCTTTTAGTTTATTCTATTGATATTCTAAAAAGTGATGGGGAAGGTGAGGCAGACGATGAAGAAGAACCAGCGGTCATGGATATCCTCGTGGACACATTGCTTTCTCCCTCACCACATTAATTCTTCAGCTCCAATGCGATCTTCTATTGAGCAGGTCTTAAGCTAGCCACAAGCAAACAAATTCTTTTATTTTATTTTTTTAACTCTACATGAAGTTATTGATCATTTGGTTCTTGGCTCAAGCTTAAGTTTTAATAGAAATCTGCAAAAAATCAAGTACTTTTGTCAAGATGTCACACCAAGTACTTTTGTTTATATATATCATACATTTTATTTTTCGATGAAGATATATCATACATTGTTGTAACACACCAATGAAACATACGACTATATAACCGGACAACCATCAACAATTACTCCTCTAGCGGTTGGACACTTAGCTAGATCACAATGTTCACCTCTTGTTCCCCACCAATCCAAACTCTTTTCCTCCATCCCCACCGAGAAGTACAACAAAACCGCCATGAATGCTACACCAGCATCCATCGCAGCTGAGAGAACGTAATTATACCTCTGCCACCAACTTTTGCGATACCGGAACACAAACAAGTTAAATATAGTCCCGACTAAAATCCACGAATTGTAATTCACCGCTGTCGCAGGTGGCATCATCGCAGTTGCTCCTAGAAGAACCGGGAGATTCACAAGTGGAATCCAAGAACGTTTTGGGATCGCTTTGTGCAGTAACCACACTATGACCGGTCCTAACGCACCTCCGAGGAAAAACCAGTTCATGGCCGCATAGTTTCCCTTAGAGCCAAATATCCTTTTTGGTCCCACTAGTCCCCAAATGACCGATGCATCGAAGAAAACACGGTCACCGGGACATGTCCATGGACTGTTGGGAGGTAGAAGCTCATCTTGACATATGTTGTTAATAGAGTTTAATTGCCACCACGCGACCGTAATGTTGATTGTTCCGGCAAGAATTGTACCGATGAATTGAACCAAGAACATGGATCTTGGTGGGATCTTCATGTAATGACCAAGTTTGAAGTCATTTAAGAAAGAGACAGCTTGTGCCATACTCATGTAACCATAGACTTTGAAGCATACGTTTGCGATAGGTCGTCCCGGGTAAATGAGTCCCATTGCGTACTCCGTGATTATATTCAAGCCTGGTGTCTGCAAAAACGGGTGAAAATAAAGAAATAGCTCGTTGCAAAAAAAATATAAACTAACCATATGGATTAACTGGTCAGTATTGCTTACTTGGTTAGTTGTTGCGGTAATGATGCTGATCGGAAGTGTGAAGATAAAAGCCATCGCGCTTGCAAACACAAGTCCCCACCAAGGCATTTGAACCTCATCGTTCAAGAAAACACATAACGCAAAAGAAATAAGTAATGTAGAAGCCAACATCGAGTAAAACCACCATGAAGGTATGTCTTTATATCTCTTCATTAACCTAGTGTGTATATCTTCTTTGCCTTTGTATGAAACTCGAAACCTCTCTGAAATTTCCCTGTCGATATTAAAAAATAAAATGATTTGATTACATATATATCACTCTCATACATATACAAAAAAAAAACTGTTAATTATGTTGTTTTAATTACCTGCCATAGAAGAGAGCTACATGAGTGAGTGTAGAAGCAATAGTAGCGAAACCAAGCCCATAGCTAAGAGCAAAGAACATGCTCAAGTTGATCCTTCCTTGTTGCTCATACTTAGCTAAATCGAGCTCAAACTTATTATTCACAATCGCAGGGATATCGTATTTCTTACCAACCGATGTGAAAAGATGAGACGAAAATATAGGAAACCTCGTAGCGTTATAAGAATCAAGTCCCCAATATGATACAGGCAACACGATGTAGATAAAAAGAACATAACCGATGAAAACATTAGCGATGGCGAAGAACGGGCTGATAAGTGGACTGAACAAGAAAGAAGCAACTGCGGTCCAGTCGAGTGTGAAGGCTCCAAGACCGAGACCTCTCATTCCCGAACCGATCTGTTGAGCAGTGACTGATCTTGGAAATGCCCAACAAACCCATGAGATGCTTGTGAGTGTTGTGAAGAGATAGCCTGGGACTATGTACCATCCGAAACTGCACACTAATGCTATTACAAAGAATTTTGCTCTCGTCATCCTTTGATCGTCCTTCTCATGCAATGCCCTACATGCAATTTTTTATTATTTATCAATTATTAATTTATTTGTGTGATTTGGTGATTTCGAATAAATATTGGACTGGTTTTGGGAATTACAGCAGCCATGTGAAAATATGTAATTGTGATGGAAATCGGTTAGTATAAGTTGATAATTTATAAGATGGATCATCCATTGATTATTTAGCAAACTAATTATTATCGTTTCATACCAAAATATTTGGATATCTTACTCTACTAATTCTAGGATTAGAAACCAAAATGGATTTAAGACAAATTATATTCTTCTGTTACCTGCTGGCTACTACATTAATAAAAGGTTTTACTAAATAATCAAACTAGTATTTTCTAATCATACGTGGTTTGTGAGTTAATGACGATTTTAATTCAATTTATTGTGTGGTAGTTGCTATTTTAGAAGTCTACATTTTGGTCTTTGACTACGTGTCTTTTATGTCAAATTGTCAATGAGTGCGGCTTCTACTTACAAATTATACAATATACTCCGGCTTCTATATTTTTATGGGACACCGCTTTACTGTACTAACAGTCTGTCTACACGTAATGACGCAAATAATTCGTCATCCGTATAATTAGATATGCATCTAAACTTTATTTTGTCATCATCTCATTTTCTCTTAAATCTCAAATTAATTGTATGTTTAATACTCCACCATGTGCAACATCCACCACCGCCAGTCAACCATAGATTAGACAATTAAGTCCATCAACTGTTATCATAAATTTTAAAACTCAATTGTCGACAACAAGACCCTAAATCAAACCCTTAGTTTTCGTTTTATTAAATCAAAGCCGATAACGATAACGTTATAGTTAAGACGATAACGTGTGTGTTCTTCTATTGAAGTGAAGATTTCGCAAAAAAAAATTAAAAACAAAATTCTTACAAAAAATGATTTGTTTTGAAAAGTGAACATTTAATAGATTTTTCTCTTTTATCGTGATTATGAAATGTGTAAATACTAAAATTAATCAACTTTTTATCAAAAAATAATAATATATATGTATATTAATCAATTTGAACTTGTGTACCACCGAGTTGAAATAAATAAGGTAGCAGCTCCATCGGGAGTTTTTTAATAGGTTTCTAGTGAGTTTTTTAATATTAAAATAATAAAAATAATAAAAGAGTAATAGAAACGCTTCTAAAAGTTCTCCATGAAGAAACAGTTCTAATAAGTTTTAAAAGACTCACATGACACTTGTACAATTGTGATTGAGTAAGATTTTTTTAT